>MDKI01137836.1:0-13679 GCA_005239505.1 Nicotiana paniculata
TCATTCTTGAGAGTTGTTGGTCTCATGCTGTAAAGGTATAACATATTCATTAGTTGACCGTAACTTTTAACCTACTTAACTGATCTACTAAATTATTATCTTTTCCTTTGATATGTTCAAATATGAGGTTATAAATTGATATAGTATCAATGAAATTTAACCATCTTCTTCTACTGCTATTTTTTTCATTTATTTTTTGGTGGTACTTAACTTTGGCTTCACAATCAGTTCTTATTAATATTTCTTGTTTGTTTAATATACATAATCTGAAACTATTTAGCCCATATATCACAGCTAATATTTCTGCATCTATACTACTCATATTTTCTTTTTCTTTATATTTACCACTTTGATAAGCACATATTTTTCTGTGCTTTTATCACTATACTTATTGGGTTTGTGTCACGACCCCAAATCCTAACCGGCCGTGATGGCACTTATCGTGGAACTAGGCTAGCCGACCACCGCGTGTTCACATTTCCTTTTGAAAATCCCATTTAAGTTTCAAGCAATTCATAAAAATATAGAGAAAGTTCTTAATATAATAGGCAAATTTTATATACAGTACTGCCATCCCCAAAACACGGAGCCAACATGTCATGATCATCTAGTAAAATAAGCCAAAATAAAGTATTATGATACAAAACTCCGAATCAAAGCTAAATACAACAGGAAGGGAAAGTAGAGATGTTGCAAACGTTGAAAAGCTACCTCTATATCCCCATCCGGCTCCGCTGTGCTATATATGTATATATGAAAGCTAACGCTCGATATCTGCTCCTGAATCTGCACACAGAGGTGCAGGGAGTAATGTGAGTACGCCAACTCAGTAGTAATGGATATAAATCAAGTCTAAGTAGCAAGGAATCACAGAAAAATCAAAGTCACAATATACACAACCTTACTTTCCAATAGTATACATAGATATACGAAATCATCATGCCTTTGAAATCAACTCCACAAATGTTCTTAAAACAATGCACATTTAGTAACTTTAAAACAAGGATTTGGTATGCAAATGAATGTAGTAAAATCATAAGTAGCCCCTCGGGCAAAAACATGTTTCATAATCAGCCCCTTGGGCATGCCTCACAATCCCTCAGCACCTCACAATCACTCAGCACCTCACATCCACTCATGCCTCCTAATCACTCGCACTCGGTGCGCTCACTGGGGATGTGTACAGACTCCGGAGGAGCTCCTTCAGCCCAAGTGCTAATATCACTCAGCACCTCACCATTACTCTTGTCCCTCGGCCACACTCGGTGGAACCACTCGAAAAGCCCCTCGGGCGAAGTAATAGAACGGGGTACTCGACCCGAAAATATCATTTTAATGCTCATGTACTGTAAATCAGGCTGAGTTTCAATTAAAACAGTATGCACAATGATGCTGAGTAAAATCATCAACAGGTAGTGAGGAAAACAACAGTAAAACGCCCTCAAAGGGGTCTAAACAGATCGGCACGAGGCCCCAAACACGGCTTACAACCCAAATATTTCACAAATCTTTAGAACATAAATTTAACATAAGATTTTGAGTAAATATGCAACTCATTAGTTGCCGCGGAGAGGACCTAGTCCAATCCATAAATTAGTACGTGCCACATATTCATCATCCGACATGTGTGCCATTCCAAATTCAGTGAGAAAATAATGCAGTTCGGGGTTCCATACCCTCAGGACAAGATTTATGACCATTACTTACCTCTACCGGGCCGCGACACTAGTCCGTTATGACTTTGCCCCTCAAATTGGCTCCCGATTCCTCCGAATCTAGCCAAAACCAGTTCAACATCATTAATATATACTCAAGGAACACAACCCAATAGAAAATTATCAATTTAATCAAAAATCTCGAAATTCGGCCAAACCCGAGCCCCGGGCCCACATCTCGGAATTCAATAATTTTTACATCCTTAGAATCCTCGTCCTCCCACGATTCTATGCATACCAAGAACACTAAAATCGGACCACAATTGTCCACTCAAGTCCTCAAAAGAAAAATAAATTCTCCATGCACCCTTCTTCCCCAACTTTGGCTAAATTTCCAGAAATTTTGTGGTTTAATCACTTAGGAATTGACATAGAAACGTGTTATGAAGTTGAAATTCTTACCTCCAGATGATTTCCCTTGATTCCCCTTCAATTCTCTTTCAAAAGCTCTCAAGTCCACATGCAACAATGGAGAAACTAACAACCAAATTCGCACTTCCGGCCTTTTAAACATTCTGCCCAGCTAAAATAATTCCTTCACTGCGATCGCAAACTTTGGCACGCGATCGTGAAGAACAAACTCGATACCCCACCAATTTACCTTACGCGATCGTAGACAACCTCACACGATCGCGATTCATCAAGACTTAAACCCACGCGATCGCAAACCCTTACAAGCGATCGCGAAGAACAAAGCTCAACTCACCCACGCGCCCCTCTAACACTACGCGATCGGAAACAAGACCACGCGATCACAAACTTTGGCACGCGATCGTGAAGAACAAACTCGCTGCCCCAACAATTTACCTTACACGATCGCAGACAACCTCACGCGATCGCGATTCATCAAGACTTAAACCCATGCGATCGCAAACCCTTCCACGCGATCGCGAAGAAGAAAGCTCAACTCACCCACGCGCCCCTCTAACGCTACGCGATCGCAAACAAGACCACGCGATCGCACTGACCATACACTCATACTCACGCGATCGCAAACCATTTCACGCGATCGCGATTAACAAAAATCCTGCCTCACCAATTAACCCTACGCGATCGCAAACATCCTCACGCGATCGCGTAGAAGGAAACCAGAACCTTACACCAGCAGCAATCTGGCCAGAATTCAAGCCAAAAGTTGATCCGTTAACCATCTGAAACACACCCGAGCCCCTCGGGACCTCAACCAAACATACCAACATATCCCATAACATCATTCAAACTTAGTCGAGCCTTCGAAACACCAAAAACAACACGAGAACACCAAACTTACATCAAATTCAAGCCTAAGAACTTTGAAACTTCCAAATTTCGCCAACTACGTCGAAACCAACCAAAACACATCCGATTAACCTGAAATTTTGCAGACATATCCAAAATGACATTACGAAACCATTCCAATCCATTCCGACCTCGATAGCCTATTTTCCACTGCCGACCGGAAATCGCCAAAAACTAACTTTCGCCAATTCAAGCCTAATTCTACTCCGGACATCACGAAAATATTCCGAACACACTCCCAAGTCCCAAATCACCTAACGAATCTATCCGAGCCATAAAATCCGCATTCTGAGGTCGATTACCAATAAGTCAACTCTCAGTTGACTTTCTCAACTATTAGGTACTTTAAAAGGCTAAATGCCTAAACTCTCACCATAACCACTCCGGACCCAAACCAACTGATCCAACACATAAAGAACAAGATAGCGATACTTAACAAATGCAGAAATAGGGGAAATAGGGTAAATCTCACGGAACGACCGGCCGGTTCATTACATCCTCCCCCACTTAAACATACGTTCGTCCTCGAACGTGCCAAGAGTCGTTCTCCAACACTATCAAACTGTTATGCATCTTACCATGCACACACACAGGGGTGATCCCACGTCACCCTATCCCATATAGGTCCAATAGCACAATACCGCTGAAATTTCGAAATCCAAATCCTGGCCCATAAACCTTAGAACCAAATTCCCACTTCTGAAATGATATATAAGATCAAAATTTCCATAACTATAAACTGAACAACCCTGAACATGCTGAATCAAAGCCATATACATACCCCATATGAAATCACATAATACACCACGTGACCCAACTCTCATAGCACTACTCTTAACCTCAACAACTGCTCAGAACAACCCAATACCGATACACCACCTCTTATCAGGAAATGCCTCACTCTAACACTTCCATACACTGTCGATGATGAAAGAAGCACATAGAACTAACAACCATTCATCCGATCAACCAGACATGAAACTCCCCCTTCCCAAACAGGAATTATAGCAGATTTCGAAGCCGACTTCCGATACTATCCTTTCAGTTATGTTGTAGAAAATTCTGAAAATATTCATTCTAGGTCCAATGACCTCCTCTCATCTATCACAACCACCCTAAAGACATGACACCTCGATATAATTCGAAGCCAAAACCTGTGCAACTTGTGCACTTAACAGCAACTTCCCAATGCAATCAAATTATATAAAAGATCCACACAAGAGGACCATCTTGCCATTAACAATTACCATCACCATATCATACTAACAGCCTGGCATACACCGAAAAATCAAAAACACATGAACCCGATACCAAAGGTCATACCCCTACATAACTCCGCCACACTGCGCGATCTCACCCAACCGCTGGTCCACTTGGAATATTTCAAGACACCTTGCCCAAAAATCAATAACCATTCGAAATTCGACATCAAGTACTCAAAGTGCATTGTCATAACCACGGGGGAAACTGGACGATACCATGACACCCGAAACAGAAGGTATATAACCAACATGTCTCAATCCCGCAACACCCAATTACTTACCTTACTCAAATCTAGCTATAACGGCCAATTAGAACCGCACCATATGTGCATATAACCAATAATCACCACTTCTCGCAACACCGAAGGGTAACTCATAGATCACTCTAGAACATGAATAAGCTCAATCACAATTGAGTGGTACATTTATCAACAATAGAAACTCAGAGCCAACAATTCCGACCCGGTGCCGAACACGCACCCATACTAGCCTACCAGTAACCCTAAATTAATTCTGATCACCCACAACAGGTAGAAAACTTGCCGAAAAGTTCATAATGACAGAATCATCGTACATACTAACATCCGATTTGCTCAGCTCACCTCTTCACAGTTCACTTCCACAAAATATCCTATTTATGAGAACTCTCAGTCTCGTAATCCATGAAACGTACGGATTACCATATCTGATCACAACTCCACTGCTTGAACACATAACACATCCCAATTACTCACTCATTCCACGGGGGATACCCCCTATAATTCTTTCATTCACCAAGCAACCTTGAATATCAACAGTCGATTTGACCATAGGGCGTCGCGATACCAATGAAGTACCCTTAACTCAAACACATTGCTCTTTCTAAAATATATACCCTCATCAAGTCACACCAATTGGTGATATCATCTACCTAGTCATATGAAATTGCCATGTTGCCGAAGAATTTATGACCTTCCTTCCCGAACCAAACCGTGACTTCACATATGCAAATCTCAACTCCACCCAACATACTGCACACGCCATGCCAACCTAGGAAAAACACGGGAAGTCCAAGGTCCCTTCTGAGCCACAAGAACCTACGTACCCAACTAGAAAAGAACTTCCATTAGATCCCTTTTTGAAACAAATTCACCACGCCATAAGAAAATATGCACCCTTAACCGCGGTAGAAACCACCAGGAACTATCCGAAATCCCATTTGCACAACACCAAACCATCAAGACCGAACTCTTCTATCTCAACTAACTACGCAGGCCACCAACAATCCAAGAAAATTGCTAAGAAACACCCCAAAGAACTAATCGTATCCCCTACCATGTCGATCCGACCTACTACCAAGTTGCTATATTTACCCAAGTTTCTCCTGACTTACCTTCAAATTGATACTTATTCCTGACATAATACCACAAATTTGCAACCCAGACTCACCACACGCGACCCAAGCACAAAACTATACCGTCTAAGGCTCATAAGCGACCGAATACTCCCTCAATTATCCCAAATGCACCACATTAGAAAAACTTACCTTGAAGAGACTTCCTGCGAATCTAAAGCCATTACCTTCACCTTCCTGATACCGATAAGTAGAATCCGTGATGATGTAGAATACCACAAGTCTCGACATCCTCTAACGTAAATATCAATCACACTGACCAATGAGACAGAAATGACCTGACCTGTTGCACACCAACATACTAGGAAAGTAATCCACTCACTTGAAATCACAAGCAAATTCATACACTGCACATACTACACCTTTTACAATTTCCACTAAATCATTCAATAGAACCCAATTACCCAACAAGTACACTACAACCTATATCGAAGAAATTTCCATTACTCGTGACATTCCCAGATCCCATACATGCATGTCATAACTGATTTACCAATATACCTCGAACTGAAACCAATACCACACATAATCATGTAATCAACTTATCAATAACGAACTCCCCCACTTGGCTCAAAGCCAAGGATCAAGACAAACAAGACTGTGCCCACACATTATCACTGCCACCATGCTGTGGTGGGATTCAACTAAATTCTTCATAAGCTTATATGACCCAAACCATCTAACACTCAAATCAATTGCCAATCTTACATCCACCATCGCAATAGTCACGCCAACTTCCACAAGCGATCTAAACTCCAATTACAACATATCTTTGACTGGTAGAAGAGAACTTATTACAGAACTACATAGGGACCACACGCCCTGGGACAACTCGCAGGAGATACCCCTGCCCTCTTAGCCTCAACTGATATCCCTTCATACACTTCTGAAGACCAGAACTAACACACAATCACTACACCTTCCTGTATCTAAACACAATAATGCCTACCCTCGAGGAATCACAATACGCGGTAAAAACCTGAAGCTGATGGCGGAACTAACACTGGAGCGATGGTCACATAAATCTCGAGCTTCTGGAAGCTCTACCCACACATGACTGACCACATGGATACCCTCATTGGACACCACGTGTCCCAAGAATGCTACTGAACCGAGCCAAAATTCACTCTCGGAGAATTGGCATAGAGCCTTTTCTCCCTGAATCCTTATAATTCCATCCTCAGATACTGAGTATGCTACTCCCGGCTACGCGAATATGCCAGGACGCCATCAATGAATACAATAACAAGGAGCGCTAATACGACTGGAATACATTGTTAATCAAATACATGAACGTTACTGGGGCAAACGATCAACTCAGAAGACATTACCAGGAACTCATAACCCAACAAAGAAATCCGCTTCACTCCATAACTACACAGCATGAGAAGTTTTCCAACATACTCACAACTCAGGCCATATACCAAATCGAGACAGAAATCAATCACTCAATAAATCTTACCACATTTCCAGCCAACCCTTTCGACACATTTCACAATCTGAACACATCTAACCATCAATTCACACCCACCACATAGGCATCTAGTCACCAATTCTCATAAGTAAGAACACGAACGGACATACAAGTCCCCAATTACATGTGCCCACACAACGAAAGTCTCAGCAATCAAGCCACAGAATAAATCCGGCCTCAAGTCCTCCAGACTGGCCCATTACCAATATGCCAAAGTCACATCTCATCCATGAAAGCCACAAGCCGTTGATGTACAACTGATACCAGGCGCTCTCGTGCGCGCTCGAATACATGGAAGGAAATCAAGAGTTACGCTCTTGGCTGAATACAATGGATTCGCACGACAAGAATTGTAAAAGTGTGAGATTTTCCTAAGGGTTCCACAGCCTCTCGAAGATAAGTACAGACGTCTCCGTACCGATCCGCAAGAATCTACTAAACCTGCTCATGACCGGTGAGTCCTATGTAACATAGCGCTCTGATACCAAACTGTCATGACCCCAAATCCTAACCGACCGTGATGGCGCCTATCGTGGAAGTAGGCTAGCCGACCACCGCGTGTTAACATTTCCTTTTGAAAATCCCATTTAAGTTTCAAGCAATTCATAAAAATATACAAAAAGTTCTTAATATAATAGGCAAATTTTATATACAGTACTGCCATCCCCAAAACTCGGAGCCAACATGTCATGAGCATCTAGTGAAATAAGCCAAAATAAAGTATTATGATACAAAACTCTGAATCAAAGCTAAATACAACAGGAAGGGAAAGCAGAGATGCTGCGAACGCTGAACAACTACCTCTATATCCCCACGATCCGGCTCCGCTGCGATATATATATAAAAGCTAACGCTCGATATCTGCTCCTGAATCTGCACACAGAGGTGCAGGGAGTAATGTGAGTACGCCAACTCAGTAGTAATGGAGATAAATCAAGTCAAGTAGCAAGGAATCACAGAAAAATCAAAGTCACAATATACACAGCCTTACTTTCCAATAGTATACATAGATATACGAAATCATCATGCCTTCGAAATCAACTTCAAAAAAGTTCTTAAAACAATGCACATTTAGTAACTTTAAAACAAGGATTTGGTATGCAAATGAATGTAGTAAAATCATAAGTAGCCCCTTGGGCAAAAAAATGTTTCATAATCAGCCCCTTGGGCATGCCTCACAATCACTCAATCACTCGCACTCGGTGCGCTCACTGGGGGTGTGTACAGACTTCGGAGGGGCTCCTTCAGCCCAAGCGCTAATATCACTCAGCACCTCACCATCACTCTTGGCCCTCAGCCACACTCAGTGGAAGCACTCGAAAAGCCCCTCGGGAGAAGTAATAGAACGGGGTACTCGACCCGAAAACATCATATTAATGCTCATGTAGTGTAAATCAGGCTGAGTTTCAATTAAAACAGTATGCACAATGATGCTGAGTAAAATCATCAACAGGTAGTGAGGAAAACAACAGTAAAACGCCCTCATAGGGATCTAAACAGATCGGCACGAGGCTCCAAACATGGCTCACATCCCAAATATTTCACAAATCTTTAGAACATAATTTTAACATAAGATTTTGAGTAAATATGCAACTCATTAGTTGCCGCGGAGAGGACCTAGTCCAATCCAAAAATCAGTACGCGCCACATATTCTTCATCCGACATGTGCGCCATTCCAAATTCAGTGAGAAAATAATGCAGTCCGAGGTTCCATACCCTCAGGACAAGATTTAAGACCATTACTTACCTCTACCGGGCCGCGACACTAGTCCGCTTTGCCTTTGCCCCTCAAATTGGCTCCCGATTGCTCTGAATCTAGCCAAAACCAGTTCAACATCATTAATATATACTCAAGGAACACAACCCATTCGAAAATTATCAATTTAATCAAAAATCTCGAAATTCGGCAAAACCCGAGCCCCGGACCCACATCTCGGAATTCAATAATTTTTACATCCTTAGAATCCTCCTCCTCCCACGATTCTATGCATACCAAGAAAACTGAAATCAGACAACAATTGCCCAACTCAAATCCTCAAAAGAAAAATAAATTCTCCATGCACCCTTCTTCCCTAACTTTGGCTAAATTTCCAGAATTTTTGTGGTTTAATCACTTAGGAATTGACATAGAAATGTGTTATGAAGTTGAAATTCTTACCTCCAGATGATTTCCCTTGGTTCCCCTTCAATTATCCTTCAAAAGCTCTCAAGTCCACATGCAACGATGGAGAAAATAATAACCAAATTCGCACTTCCGGCCTTTTAAACATTCTGCCCAGCTAAAATAATTCCTTCACTGCGATCACAAATTTTGGCACGCGATCGCGAAGAACAAACTCGCTGCCCCACCAATTTACCTTACGCGATCGCAGACAACCTCACATGATCGCGATTAATCAAGACTTAAACCCACGCGATCGAAAACCCTTCCACACGATCGCGAAGAACAAAGCTCAAAACTCACCCACGCGCCCCTCTAACGCTTCGCGATCGCAAACAAGACCACGCGATCGCACTGACCAAACACTCATACTCACGCGATCGAAAACCATTCCACACAATCGCGATTAACAAAAATCCTGCCTCACCAATTAACCCTACGCGATCGCAAACATCCTGACGCGATCGTGTAGAAGGAAACCAGAACCTTACACCAGCAGCAATCTGCCCAAAATTCAAGCCAAAAGTTGATCCGTTAACCATTCGAAACACACCCGAGCCCCTCGGGACCTCAACCAAACACACCAACATATCCCATAACATTATTCAAATTTAGTCGAGGCTTCGAAACACCAAAAACAACACGAGAACACCAAATTTACATCAAATTCAAGCCTAAGAGTTTTGAAACTTCCAAATTTCGCCAACTACGTCGAAACCAACCAAAAGACCTACGATTAACCTGAAATTTTGCAGACATTTCCAAAATGACATTACGAAACTGTTCCAACTTCCGGAATTCCATTCTAACCTCGGTAGCCTATTTTTCACTGCCGATCGGAAATCGCCAAAAACTAACTTTCGCCAATTCAAGCCTAATTCTACTCCGGACATCACAAAAATATTCCGAACACACTCCCAAGTCCCATCACCTAACGAAGCTATCCGATCCATAAAATCCGCATTTCGAGGTCGATTACCAATAAGTCAACTCTCAGTTGACTTTCTCAACTATTAGGCTACTTTAAAAGGCTAAATGCCTAAACTCTCACCATAACCACTCCGGACCCAAACCAACTGATCCAACACATCAAAAACAAGATAGCGATACTTAACAAATGCAGAAATAGGGGAAATGGGGTAAATCTGACGAAATGACTGGCCGAGTCGTTAAATCGGCTTTTAAGACCGCTCCCCATCCTTCAAAACTTCCATCTGTTTCTATAATTAAGTAATCTGATTCTAATGGAATGTTTAATTCAGGAATATTTTTTATTTTTTCTTTAATTATTTGTACTAATTTTATATCTTCGGTATTAAAATGTCTTTGTCTTGTAAGAGTCTGTCTTAGCATATAGAGGTCCTGCTATTTTTCCTAGATCCTTTATAAAGTTTCTTGCATAATTTACTATATCTAGGAACCTTTGTAATTCTTTAATATTGTCTAATTTATCTGGCATCTCTAAAGCCTTTTTAGCGATATGAGGTTGTAATTTAATTTTTTCATCTCCTAAAACGACTCCTAGAAAATTTATATGATTTTTACATAATTCCATCTTCTTTTTACTAATTATTATTCCATTATCTACAAATAATCTAAATACTGTCTGTAGATGTCCTATGTGCTCTTTAATATCTTTACTAAACACTAATATATCATCGACATATAGTAGAACAAATCTTTTATATTCTCCAACTATACTATCCATTTTTTGTTGAAAAATTGGGGGTGCTGTCTTTAATCCAAACGACATTACCAACCATTCAAAGTGCCCTTCTGGACAAGTAAATGTTGTCCATTCTATACTTTCTTCGTGCATTTTTACTTGCCAGTATCCCGATTTACAATCAAATTTACTGAAGATCCTTTTTCCTTGTATTCTATTTATTAGTTCTATTTTATCTGGTAACTTATATCCATCTGTTCTAGTATTGTCATTAAGTCTTTTGTAGTTTATTACCATCCTAGACTTTCCTCTTATTATTTCATTATGGTTTCTTACCATGAAGGCTGCTGACCTATGTTTAGAGGTGGATCTCCTTATTACTCCTAAATTCATGAGCTCTTTGATTTGTATTTTAAAATCAAATAAATCTTGATTTGTGGCTTCTATTGAGGCTGTTTTAATTATGTATTCTGGATTGATTATGTCTAATTTTCACATAACTTTGTTATTTTCCCAGCGCTTTAGAGGTTTTTCTCCTATCATCTCTATTTCAGCCAATATTTTTATTATATTATTGTAACAACCTGACCGGTCATTCTGAGCTCTAGCGCATCGTTCGGCGGTTTGAGGCCGTGAGCAACTCTGTTCAGGTATTATGACTTGTAGGCGTGGCCGGAACTGAATTCCGGGGAGTTTAGAGTTGATTTGGAAAGAAACAGAAGCCTTAAGTTGGAAGAATCAACTAAGATTGGGATTTTGAGTAAACGACCTCCGAATTAGGATTTAGAGGTTCCTGCAGGTTTGTATGATTATTTCGGACTTGGGCGTATGTCCGGATCGGGTTTTGGATAACCCGAGAGCGTTTCGATGCATATTGTGGAAGTCAACATTTTTGAAGAAATTTCCTAAGTTTGGCCTGAAGTGCATTTCAGTGATGTTGATGTCTGTTTGGGATTCCGAGTCTGGTAATAGCTTCGTATGGTGATTCTGAAGTTGGGAGCATGATCAGAAGTGAATTTGGATGTCCGTAGGTCATTTTGGAGTCATTTGGCTAAAGATAGAAATTTGAAGGTTTTGAGAAATCCGACCGGAAGTGGAAATTTTGATATCGGGACCGGAGTGCGATTCCGAAAGTTGGATCAGGTCCGTAATGTCGAATATGACTTGTGTGAAAAATTTGGGGTCAATCGGACGTGATTTGATAGGTTTCGGCATCAGATTTAGAAGTTGGGAATTTCTAAGTTCATAAAGTTTGAGTTTGAGTGCGATTCGTGATTTCGGCATTGTTTGATGGGATTTGAGGCCTCAAGAAAGTCTGTGGGATGTTATGGGATTGAGTCGTGTGATTTGGACGGGGTCTCGGGGGCCTCGGGTGTGTTTCGGGGCAGTTTTGGAGCATTTTTGTCTATTTTGCTGCTACTGTCTCTCGTGTATCTGTGTGCTATGCGATCGGTCCCTTGTGTGCGATCGCATAGAAGGAAATTTGAGGGCTGATGGTTTGGCTTGTGCATTTGCGGAGAAGGGACTACTAACGCAGTTGCTTGGGTTGTGACCTCTACGCGAACGCGGGGTCAGGTGTGCGAACGCATAGAGGAAAGGGGAACTGGGGGCCTGGGGGCCCTTTAGCCTATGCAAACACGGGGAAGGGGGACCGCGAACGCGGAGTGTTGGATCGAGGAGGCTATGCGAATGCGCTCAGGGTGTCGCGAACGCCGAGAGTAACTAGGGCCTGGGCAGATTAGTTTATGTGCGAAATTTCTGCCATTTCCTCACTATTTTCATCTTGGCATGGCGATTTTGGGAGGCTTCGAAGGGGGATTTTCATCATGCATATCAAGGTAAGGAAATTCCTCCCGTTTTTAAGTTAAATACAAGATTATATGCATGGATTAGACATGGAAATTTTGTAGGCAATTGGGAAATCTTAAAGGAACCTAGAAAGTTGAAATTTGGGTTTTTAGCCACGAATTTGAGCCTGGAATTTAGAGTAAATTGTATATTTGAACTAGTAAAGCTATGGGTAGAATGTATCTTCGAGAAATTTCGGATTCCGGGCACGTGGGCCCGAGGGCATTTTGATCATTTCACTGAGCGGAGTTGGGAAATTATATAATTTGGAATTGTTGTGAATATTAGAGTATATTTTCATTGGTTTGTCGTTGTGTGGATAGTTTCTAGCGTTGTGCAACGATATGAGTCATCAGAAGGGCTTGGAGGCCGGTTATGGAATTTCGGAGCGAGGTAAGTCTCCTTTCTAACTTTGTGAGGGGGAATTGTCCTCTAGGTGAACTAATTATGTGTTACTATCTGCGGGGGGCTACGTACGCACGAGGTGATGAGAGTCCATGCGTAGCTACTATTATGCCATGTCCGGGTAGCCTAGGACCCACTAGCATGCCTTACCTGTTGTACCTGTGATCTTGTCTGTAATATTAGACTACTAATATAATTGAAATTGTAATTGAATGACTAAAGAAGATTAAAGTTTATTTTCTTAAGCATCTAAAAAGAGAATTGATTTCCTTCGCGGGCAATTGTATTTCCGGATAAGGTTATGTTATTAAACATTATAAAAACTTGGCAAATGAATTTCGAAAATGGATTTAAATACTATTTTGAGGTTTTTAAAAGAGGAACCTGTCATTTACTTGGGTATTTGTTTTCCAGACGTAGTCAGGGTGGACTGTTGATTGTGCATGACTGCATGTGACTGCTTCAAAATTAACATT
>MDKI01189722.1:0-10879 GCA_005239505.1 Nicotiana paniculata
GAATCATACCTGCGACTCAGGTGCTCATATGTACACGTATTCACATAATAAATCCGCATTTTTTTCAAGAAAACAGCTTCTCAAGAAAATGATAAAATCCTCTTTAGGTGAACATGAAGATAGTATACAAATCATTTCTAGAAATTTCTTTGCCACGTATAACGAGGTTTTCAAATATTACAAATCTGGCCGATACACAATTACGCAAGGAAGAATAAATTCTCTTTCTAGATGATTAAGAAAGTAAACTCTATCCTTATTAAAGATTTACCTATTAATTGACAGCATCCAATGATATTTTATTGACAAGGTCACAAGTACGACAAGTAGAGCATGCTAGTGGGTCCTAGACTACCCGGACATGGCATAATAGTAGCTACGCACGGACTCCCATCACCTCGTGCGTACGTAGTCCCCGCAGATTGCAGCACATATTTAATTAATTCACCTAGGGGGACAATTCCCCCTCACAAAGTTAGAAAGGAGACTTACCTCGCTTCGAAATTCCATAACCGGCTTCCAAGCCCTTCCGACGACTCCAATGGATGCACAACGCCCCAAAACTATCCAAATAATTACAAACCAATGAAACTATACTCTAATATTTGCAAGAATTCAAATTATATAATTTTCCAACTCTGCTCAGTGAATTGACCAAAATGCCCTCGTGCCCACGTGCCCGGATTCCGAAATTTCTCGAAGATACACCCTACCCATAGCCTTACTAGCTCAAATATACAATTTACCCTTAATTTCATGCTCAAATTTGTGGTAAAAATCCAAATTATAATTTCTAGGTTTTCTTTCAAATTTCCAAATTTTTCCACAATCTTTCATGTTTTAATCCATGCATATACCTTGTATCTAACTTGAGATGAGTTGGAATAACTTACCTTGTGATCCTTGACGAAAATCCGTCCTTGAAGCTCCCCACAATCGCCCATACGAAATGAAAATGGGAGAACAAATGACAAAATTCTCGTTTTAAAAACATTATTCCCAGGCCTATTTTTGCACCTGCGATCCAAATCAGCGCAGGTGCGCCCAAACTTCCGCACCTGCGGCTTCCTCAGCCCCAGCCAAACTTCGCATCTGCACTACACTGTCCGCATTTGCGCCTTTGCAGGTGCGGAATTTGCATCGCACCTGCGCTCCCAACCAAGCCAGCCAAATATCGCACCTGCGGCTCCGCACCTGCGACCAAAGCCTCGCAGGTTCCGTCACACAAGATGATAGCAACCTCATCCTTCTTCAAACTCCAAACTAGATCCGTTAACCACCCGGAATACACCCGAGGCCCCCCGGGACCCCGTCCAATTACACCAACCTGTTCCAAAATATAATGTGGACTTACTCGAGGCCTCAAATCACATCAAACAACGCCGAATACACGAATCGCACTAAAACTCAAACTTTATGAACTTGAAATTTCAAACTTCCACCTCTGATGCCAAAACCTATCAAATTACGTCCGGTTGACCCCAAATTTTGCACACAAGTCACATTTGACATGTCACGACCCAAAATCTCAACACAGGTCGTGATGACGCCCAACAGCGGGGTCAGGCAAGCCGACTCTCATTTTGCTAAAGGTTCCTTCTTATTAGATTAAACCCTTTAAAATATACCCAGTTATTAAAACTTAAAACATGATTCGATAAGGATAAATAGCCAGTTTTAATCAAAACAGTCATGAAGAGAAATGAGTCAATATATATTCATATACAGACCCGCAAGCCAGAATAACAACTACGTGTGTGCCAGAAACTAGTGTCACAAGTCCTACGGGCATACTAACAGAATATACAAAACATAATATACAATCCCACTGTCTGAAAGAAATATACGGGAAATAAGCAAAAGAAAACTCCATGGTGCTGCCAAGTATCGCCAGGAGAAGCAGCACATCGTGAAGTCGGGTCCAACTAAGATCAGAATCGAGCTCCGGTCTGATAACCAGATGCACCAGCCTCAGAACCTGTACAATTAAGTACAGAAGTCCAGCATGAGTACATAAACAAATATGTACCCAGTGAGTATCCCGCCTAACCTCGAAGAGGTAGTGACGAGAGGTAGACGTGATACTTACTAGGGTCAACATTTCTAAATAACATGATTTAATAGGAACTAGGCAGGCATAACAGTCGTAGAAATCACAAAGAGATAGATCATCAAGTATAGTTGTATTTACCTTTGCATGTCAAATTTCACTAGCACATAATGTACTAAATTCCCTTATTAACATGACAATTACAACAAATTCTCAGTAAATCATACATCACATAATAGGCCGGAAACGTACGGCCGAAATGTCGCAAAAAATAAATGTGCATTGCCGAGGGTCGAACGGCTCGAACCATAGATGCATCTATTACCCTGATCGCGAATCGAACATGCGACGCGGTTGACATAATAGTAGGGCTATTCCGCTCATGAATCATACATGTGACGCGGTGCCGCCTACATACATAAAATTATCAATTTTTAGGGAATTATCAAAGATTATTCTTTAAGGCAAGAACCTAAGCAATATATCATGGACCACAACTTCTTAATATTCTCATGACAAATCAAGGATAATAAGCAACTCAAAATACATTTAGGAATACATCTAAGGCACATATAAGCATGCTTGTGAGTCCTAGAACTACCCAACATAACATACGCATGGACTCTCATCACATTGTGCGTGCGTAGCCCCCGCAAATAATGGCATGCAATTATTTATAATCACCTATGGGGACAATTCCCTCTTTTAAGGTTAGAAAGGAGACTCACCTCGCGTCGAACCTACTCCTCGGACCAAGAACGGGCCCGATACTTCAAACTCTACACCTGAGGACTCGAAACTAGCCAAATGTTATACAAATTCATCAATTTATACTCAAAGTATGGAAATTCTCCTACTACTAAGTCAAATTCGCCATTCTTGAAGTAATTCTAAAATCCAACCCCGGGCCCACATGCTCGGATTCCAAAAATTCTCGAAGGGAATACTCAACTGGTGGTCCTGTCTATCAATAATAGCAATTGGCTCCTCCTCGTAGCCCAACCTCTCATCCAACTGAATAGTTCTGAAATCAACCACGTGAGAGATGTCGGCGTAGTACCTCCGGAGCATGGATACATGAAAAACTGATTGAACTCCTGATAAAGTGGGAGGTAAGGCCAGCTCATTAGCAACCTCCCCAACTCGCCTCAACACCTCGAAGGGACCTATTAACCTTGGGCTCAGCTTTCCCTTCTTCCCAAACCTCATAATACCCTTCATAGGCGATACTTTCAACAGGACCCTATCTCCCACCATAAATGATACATCACGCGCCCTTTGATCCACGTAACTCTTCTGTCCAGACTATGTTGTGCGGAGCCTCTCCTGAATCAAATTCACTTTCTCCAAAGCATCCCTCACCAGGTCGGTGACATATAACTTAGCCTCGCCAGGCTCAAAAACCACCCTATAGGAGAACGACATCGCCGACCATTCAAAGCCTCAAATGGTGCCATCTCAATGTTGGACTGATAACTATTATTGTAAGAAAACTCGGCCAAAGGCAAGAACTGGTCCCACTGACCTCCGAAGTCAATCACACATGCCCTGAGCATGTCCTCCAATATCTGAACTGTACGCTCCAACTGACCATCAGTCTGAGGGTGAAATGTTGTGCTGAGGTCTATCTGGGTACCCCATATCACTATGTAATGCTCTCCAGAAGTGCGAGGTGAGCCTCGATCTGATATAATGGACACCGGCACACTATGCAACCGGACTATCTCCCGAATGTAAATCTGAGCCAACCTCTCAGAAGTATAAGTAGTAGCTACTGGAATGAAATGTGCCGATTTGTTCAACCTATCCACGATGACCCAAACCGCGTCAACCTTCCGCAAGGTCCGAGGCAACCCAACCACGAAGTCCATAGTGATGTGCTCCCATTTCCACTCAGGAATGGGCATCTGCTGAAGTAGGCCTCCTTGCCTATGGTGCTCATACTTCACCTGCTGGCAATTAAGACACCTAGCCACATACTCCACAATGTCCTTCTTCATCCGCCTCCAGTAATGCTGCTTCAGGTCACGATACATCTTCGTAGCACCAGGATGAATAGAATACCGAGAACTGTGTGCCTCCTCTAGAATACTCTTCCTCAGGCCATCAACCTTAGGAACACATAAGCGGCCCTAAAGTCTCAGAACACCTTCCTCGCCAATAATAACCTCTTTGGCCCTGCCCTGAACCAGTGTCTCTCTTAGCTCAGCCAAACACGGATCATCATATTGTCGAGCCTTAATATCCCCCAATAACAAAGACTGAGCAACCACATGTGCAAGAACTCGACGAGGCTCTGAAAGGTCTAATCTCACCAGGCGATTAGCCAAGGACTGAATGTCCAAGGCTAGAGGTCTCTCCTATGCTGCAATATAAGCCAAGCTACCCATACTCTCCGCCTTCCTGCTTAAAGCATTTTCTACCACATTTGCCTTGCCCGGGTGATAAAGAATGGTGATATCATAATCCTTCAACAACTCAAGCCACTTGTGCTGCCTCAAATTAAGATCCTTCTGCTTGAACAAGTGCTGCAAGCTACGGTGGTTTGTATAAACCTCACATGATACTCCATACAAGTAGTGCCTTCAAATGTTAAGAGCATGATTAATCGCCGCCAACTCCAAATCATGCACAGGGTAATTCTTCTCATGAACCTTCAGCTGGCGCGAAGCATAAGCAATAACTCTCCCCTCCTGCATCAATACACACCCCAAGCCAACGTGCGAAGCGTCGCAATATACTGTATACATCCCAGAACCGGAAGGCAATACTAGAACTGGTGCTGAGGTCAATGTTGTCTTGAGCTTTTGAAAGCTCGCCTCACACTCGTCAGACCATCAAAACGGGGAATTCTTCTGAGTCAATCTAGTCAATGGAGCTGCAATAGAAGAAAACCCCTCCACAAATCGGCGATAATAGCCTGCTACGCCCAAAAAACTCCTGATCTCTGTAGCTGAAGTAGGACGCCCAACTCTGAACCGCCTCAACCTTCTGAGGATCGACCTTGATACCCTTTTCGGATACCACATGCCCCAAGAATGCCACGGAATCTAACCAGAACTCAAACTTGGAGAACTTAGCATATAGCTTTTGTTCTCGCAAAGTCTGGAGCACGACTCTCAAATGTTGCTCGTGCTCCCCCAGGCTACGTGAGTAAATAAAAATGTCATCAATGAAGACAATGACAAAGGAATCAATATACGGCCTGAACACCCTATTCATCAAGTCCATGAATGTTGTTGGGGCATTAGTCAAGCCAAAGGACATCACCAGGAACTCATAATAGCCATATCTCGTACAAAAAGCAGTCTTCGAAACATCCAAAACCCGAATCCTCAACTGATGATACCCCAATCTCAAATCAACCTTAGAAAACACACGAGCACCCTGCAACTGGTCAAAAAAATCATCGATGCACGACAAAGGATACTTGTTCTTAATGGTAACCTTGTTCAACTAGCGGTAATCAATACACATTTGCATGGACCCATCCTTTTTCTTCACGAATAGAACTGGAGCACCCCACGGTGATACACTCGGCCTGATGAACCCCTTAGCTAACAACTCCTCAAGCTGCTCCTTCAACTCTTTTGGATCCATACGGTACGGAGGAATGGATATAGGCTGGGTGCCTGAAGCTAAATCAATGCAGAAATCAATATCACGATCCGGAGGCATGCCCGGAAGTTCCGAAGGAAATACATCAGCAAACTCTCGAACCACTGGCACTGAGTCAATCGTCGGAGACTCGGCGGTGGCGTCCCACACATAAGCGAGGTAGGCCAGACAACCCTGCTCAACCATGTATCGAGCCTTCAGGAATGAAATAACCCTGCTGGCTGCACTAACTGAGGAACCTCTCCACTCTAGGTTAGGCCACTCTGGCATGACTAAAGTAACTGTCTTGGCATGGAAATCTAGCACGACATGATAAGGAGATAGCAAATCCATGCCTAAAATAACCTCAAAATCAACCATGTCGAGCAATAAGAGATCTGCTCGAGTCTCGAAACCAATAAATGAAATCACACAGGACCGACAAATCCAGTCTACAACCACAGAATCGCCCACGGGAGTGGACACATAAATAGGAGAACCCAAGGACTCACGAGGGACATCCAGAAAATGAGCAAATAAGACCGAAACATAGGAATAAGTGGATCCTGGATCAAATAACATCGATGCCTCTCTACCACCTACTGTAATAATACTTGTGATCACGGCGTCTGAGGCCACTGCATCTGATCTGGCCGGGATAGCATAGAATCTAACTGGAGTACCGAAAGACTGACCTCCGCTGGAATGAATAGGGGCCGGCAAAGCTCCCCCTGCCTGGAAATGAATAGGGGCCAGCAGAGTTACCCCTGCCTAGCCTCCACCTCTAGGACGACCTCTACCAGTCTGCCCTCCACCTCTGGATGGACGAACCGCCGGTGCTGAAAGTGTAGGCTGATAGCTCTGCTGAACGGCCTTGCCCCGAAGCCTAGGACAAGTCCTCCTCATATGGCCCGGATCCCCACACTCATAACATCTGGCTGGCGGCATGGCCTACTGCCCTGAAGAAGGACCTTGGACAGCTAGGGGATGGTGAGAACTCTCTGGCATGGCACTGAAGTAAGGACTAGAAGACCCCTGATGAACGGAATACCCGCCTGAGGAACCCTGAATGGCTGGTAGGCAG
Source organism: Nicotiana paniculata (assembly GCA_005239505.1). Lineage (NCBI taxonomy): Eukaryota > Viridiplantae > Streptophyta > Magnoliopsida > Solanales > Solanaceae > Nicotiana > Nicotiana paniculata. The sequence continues at coordinate 6,732 of MDKI01189722.1, forward strand.
TAGGAACTCTCTGGAATGGCGCTTATATAGGGCCTCACTGGAGCACCATGGGGAGGGGGCGTAGGATCTGAATATGGAGGCCTTCTAGACTGGCCTCTACCGAAATGACCTCTACCCCTGGCTGGGGCACCTCTGAAATCTCCTGAAAATCTAGCCCTCTTATCCTGCTGACTCCGTTCTCTGCCTCTCGAACGATAACCCTCAATCCGGCGAGCTATCTCGACCACAAGCTGATAGGGAGTCCCCATCTCCACCTCTCGGCATCAGTAGGCAATATCATAAGGGCATGACGGGGCAACTCAGAAAACCTGGCCTCGTAATCTGTCACTGACATCTGCCCCTACTCCAGCTGCTCAAACTGATATCGCAGCTCTTTCCTCTCGAAGGGTGGAATATACCTGTCCAGGAATAGCTGAGTGAACTGCTCCCAAGTGATGGAAGGGGAAAGTGCCGGTCTACCCAGGATATAGGACTGCCACCATCTGCGGGCCCTGCCCTCAAGCTGAAAAGTAGTGAAGTCCACTCCATGGGACTCCAGTATCCTCCTGTTGTGCAGTCTGTCCCTGCACCTATCAATAAGTCTTGGGCATCCTCTCCCTTCTCACCCCCAAAGATGGGAGGGTGCAATCAGGTCCATCTATCCAGTAACTTCTGTGGATCGCCGTCTGCAGCTGGTCTGAGCTCAGGTGTTGCTGCTACAGGCTGGGCCCCACCCACGGGCAGTGTACCCGGGGTATGATGAAGTGCTGTTGTTTGGCCTGCAGCCTGGGCAGTAGGGGTTGGGGCTCCCCCTCCTGCCTGAGATGTGGAAGGATCCGCTCGAAATAAACCAGCCTGGGACATAGTGTCCATGAATCGCATCATACGGCCCATGATCTCCTAGAATCCTGGCGTCGTCATAAAGTCCACTGGAGCAGGAACTGTTGGGGGCACCTCACCTTGCTCCTCTATAGTAGGGTCCTCTGGTGGTGGTATGACTGGAATAGTTCGGGGTTGCCTTCGTCCCCTACCTCGGGCTGGTGCCCTCCCCCGGCCTCTGCCACAGCCTCGAACAACGGAGGTAGCGGTCCCTCCCGAGTCTGGAACATCAGATGCACGCGTCCTCACCATCCGTGAGAGAATAGAAGAATGAAATTTAGTAAACCATTGATTGCACGATAGAATAAAAATAAGGAGAGGTTTTCCTAACACCCTATAGCCTCCCGAAGATAAGTACAGACGTCTCCATACCGATCCGCAAGACTCTACTAGGTTTGCCCGTGACTTGTGATACCTACGTGAACCTAGTGCTCTGATACCATGTTTTCACGACCCAAAATCTCAACACAGGTCGTGATGGCACCAAACAGCGGGGTCAGGCAAGCCGACTCTCAATTTTCTGAGGGTTCCTTCTTATTAGATTAAACCCTTTAAAATATACCCAGTTATTAAAACTTAAAACATGATTCGACAAGGATAAATAGCCAGTTTTAACCAAAACAGTCATGAAGAGGAATGAGCCAATATATATTCATATATAGACCCGCAAGCCAAAATAACAACTACGTGTGTGCCAGGAACTAGTATCACAAGTCCTACGGGCATACTAACAAAATATACAAAACATAATATACAATCCCACTGTCTGAATGAAATAGACGGGAAATAAGCAAAAGAAAACTCCATGGAGCTGCCGAGGATCGCCAGGAGAAGTAGCTCACCGTGAAGTCGGGTCCAACTAAGATCAGAATCGAGCTCCGGTCTGATAACCAGATGCACCAGCCTCAGAACCTGCACAATTAAGTACAGAAGTCCAGTATGAGTACATAAACAAATATGTACCCAGTGAGTATCCCGCCTAACCTCGAAGAGGTAGTGACGAGAGGTAGACGTGATACTTACTAGGGTCAACATTTCTAAATAACATGATTTAATCGGAACTAGGCAGGCATAACAGTCGTAGAAATCACAAAGACATAGATCGTCAAGTATAGTTGTATTTACCTTTGCATGTCAAATTTCACTAGCACATAATGTACTAAATTCCCTTATTAACATGAACTTGTTTATACTTTACAACAAATTCTCAGTAAATCATACAGCACATAATAGGCCAGAAACGTACGGCCGAAACGCCGCGAAAAATAAATGTGCACTACCGAGGGTCGAAGGGCTCGAACCATAGATGCATCTATTACCCTACTCGCGAATCGAACATGTGACGCGGTGTCACATACATACATAAAATTATCAATTTTTTAGGGAATTATCAGAGATTATTCTATAAGGCAAGAACCTAAGCAATATATCATGGACCACAACTTCCTAATATTCTCATGCCAAATCAAGGATAATAAGCAACTCAAAATACGTTTAGAAATACATGTAAGGCACATATAAGCATGCTCGTAAGTCCTAGAACTACCCAACATAACATAGTAGTAGCTATGTACGGACTCTCGTCACATCGTGCGTGCTTAGCCCCCACAAATAAGGACATGCAATTATTTATAATCACCTATGGGGACAATTCCCTCTTACAAGGTTAGAAAGGAGACTCACCTCGCGTCGAACCTACTCCCCGGACCCAGAACTCGCCCGAAACTCCGAACTCTACACCCGAGGACTCGAAACTAGCCAAATATTATAAAAATTCATCACTTTATGCTCAAAGTATGGAAATTCTCCTACTACTAGGTCAAATTCGCCATTCTTGAAGAAATTCTAATATCCAACCCCGGGCCCGCATAATCTGTGGTGTTTCTGCTTTGTAGATTATTTGTCTATATTTTGAAGGTTGGTTGTAGTTTTATGAATTTGTTTAAAATTGTAGATATATTGTAAGAAATTGTAGTTATATTGTTTTTTATTTTTAAATGTATTATGTATTTGTAGATATTCTGTATTACAAATGTAGATATGTTATTTCTTTAGATTAAAGCATTGTATTAATAAGAGATTATTTATATTTTGTGCAGAATGGACATTTTTTTACACCTCATAATGTTGATTATGGGGTCCTTAGGTTTCATACATTATCTGACCCTAGTGTTCCTAGCCAAATTAAAGAGTTATTGTCTCCAAATGGTTTAAAGCTATTCAAGAAGACATGCTTTGGTTATTTGCTGTCATTTCCCAAATTATGTATGCAAAACCAAGCTATTCGTCTTCTTATGAAGTATGAATTGAATGCATCTGATGCTTCCTATTCTTCAACTGAGTTAAAGGGTCAGAGGTTAAATTTTGAATTGAGAGAGTTTGCGTTAATAACTGGTCTTAGATGTTTTACCAAGGTGACAGACTTTGGTTACACTCCGAATTATGAAAGGAAGAGTGGAGAAGTCATACCTAAAACAGATTGTAACCAACAAAAGCTGGGTAAATAATGAAGATGCAGTAAAGTTATGTATTATATATCTCGTAAAACTCTTCATTTGTCCTTCAGACAAAGATCATATTGGATTGGTTGATCATTTTTAGGTTTTATTTGGTGGATTCCGGATAGTATGCGTCATACACATGGGGTATTCAGTCTTATAGACAGTTGATTGAATCAGTTAGGCACATGCTAAATCTTTTTGTTCATTCTTATCTCATTCGAGGATTCCCACTAGCCTTGCAAGTATGGTTGTACGAGTGTTGTTCCACCGTCAACACTGATATAGCTATAAGAGTTGCTAATTCAATCCCACGCATACTTAACTACTCAGTTACCAAGGACAAGATATGGTTAGATGAAATTGAAGATAAAATGGTCAAACCTGAATGGATCAAGGTAAATGGTTCTTATTTATGTTCTATATAATTTAATACAAATTATCTACAATTTTTATACATATTCTGCCCTAATAAAGCTAAAAAAAAATTCTCATTCAGTTCACCAACATAACTGAAGCACCTGAAGAGCTTTCTGTGATGTCTTTGCCTGATAAAGTTGAGTACATAATTGAAGAAGTTGAACATATTTCTGAGGACCCGAAAGTTGTTGCTCCTCCATTAGAACCCAAAGAATCAATTGGAAAAGAGGACAAGAAGTCTATTCTTAAACAAATTAGAAAATTATAAAAAGGTCTTGAGAAGGTAATGTGTATACATAATATTGCATATGTTCTTTAATGTATGTTAAGCCATATTTTGAAGTTAACTCTCTATATTTTTAATATGTAGGT
>MDKI01063518.1:0-64994 GCA_005239505.1 Nicotiana paniculata
AATATAAATGTCCTCCCTTATCGCTCCTTTTTGCGGCGTGCAACCCGCTCCCACTTGTCCTCCTTTATTGCTCCTCCCTAAATATATCATCCTTATTTCTCCTGTTGCGGCGTGCAACCCGATCTCACCTGTCCACCCTTATCACTCCTTGTTGTGGCGTGCAACCCGCTCCGACCAGACATATCATATCATATCAATTTATTCATAAAAGAAATTTCACAATTCAGGCCAAGCCTTTCACAATACTGTTATTTCCATAATTTCAACAAGAAAATCATATAGCTCGTAAGCGTTAACCAATATCATTTCACAATAAAACCAACCAGAATATAAGTAAACACCGTAACACTGTCAATCCAACTCAGTCTTTATATACTAAGATAAACTCAAGAGAACATCCAACATTTTTAACACACTTACAACAACAATTGTAAATGACTCAATGAAACCCAATAACCACGTGAACCTCAACAATTACGAAACAGTTAGACTGCATTTTCTTACAACTTCCTCCATATTATCAAAACGAAACCACCAGGAACGTAAATATATATACATAATTCGTAAAAATAATACCAAACCTCTCAACCGTTATACATATCACCAGGAAACCAACTCAAACAACCAAAACTCCTTCCAAACAATCACAACAATATCTAACAACAGATCAACAAGGCCAAATAGTCATAGAAGCAATAATGAACATATAACAATTAGGACAATAATCAATTAAGTTGGGAACGGGAAGGGGAATCATGTTTAACAATTAATTTGAGTGGTGCATAGATACTCGTCACCACACCTATACACCACGCCCATGCATTTCACATAGCAAACAAGTGGGGAGTCCTATTCCCTCAAGCCAAAGTTAGACCAAACACATACCTCAATTCCGCAGGTCACTCACTGCTCAATTATCGCTTTTTCTTTTTGAATTCACCTCTAAATTACTCGAATCTAATCACAATTAACTTAATATCATCAACTAATGCTAAAGGAACTAACTTTATTGAAAAATATAATTTTTCCCAAGTTTTCTAAAAAAAAGTCAAAATCCGACCCCGGGCCCGCTTGGTCTAAACTCGGGATTCGGACCAAATTACATTTACCCATTCACCCACGAACCCAAATATACAATTAGTTTTGAAATCCGACCTCAATTCGAGATAAAGATTCGATTTTTACAAAATTCCCTAATTCTACCAAAATCCTCAATTTTTACCATGAAAATTCTTAGTTTTTGATTTAAAAGTGATGAAAAACAATGAGTGATTGAAAGAATAAAGTTTAGAATTGATTACCTATGACTTGGGGATAATATTTGGTGAAGAAATTCGCTCCTAGGGCCGTGGAGTTCGAAAATTTGAAGAAGAAGAAGTCTGCCCGTTTTATATATATTTTTCTGCTAGCTATTCTGCCTCGTTTATCATGCTAAACGATCCCTAAACTCGATTTTTATACCTCCAATGGATTCCTTGTGAAATTCTAGTCAAGTTAGGCTTTTGAATCACTCAATTTGACCTTATAATGAAGGAGATATGTAGGTTTTAATATTCGCAAATAGTGCAGATTTTTAATACGCCGTCAGTTGCAATTTCGTAATTAACTTGAAAAATCTGGCAACCTTAGTAAAATGATCATAAAATCCTCATACGATGTCCAAATTTGATTATTCTTTTTGCTATGGGTTTGTAATTACGATACGGATCTAATACTTCATTCAAAACAGAAATATGAGCTCATTTGTTCAATATTATATCATTTATGCTTGAAGAAACGACGCGAAGCATAAGAAAGAACGAGCGCAACATAACCCAAGCTTATTTGAAACTCACGGAGCCCTCGGGGCTCTAAACCAAACATGCACGTAAGTCTAAAAGTATCATACCGACTTGCTCGTGCGATCAAATCATGAAAATAACATGTAAAAATTAAACATCAAAACTCATTATTTTTCTCAAGAACACTTAAAGTTCACTATTTATCAACCGGACGTCCGAATCACGTCAAATAAATTCTGATTCTCATCAAATTTCACAGACAAGGCTAAATATCATAATAAACCTATATCGAGCTCCGAAATCAAAATACGGTCCCGATACCAATGGTTTCAAACGTTAATTCATTTCTTTATTTCATTAATAATTCAACAAAAGAATTTCGTTCAAAAATTGATTTCTAAGGCTTGGGACCTCGGAATTCATTTTCAGGCATACGCCCGAGTCCCATATTTTTCTGCGGACCTTGCGGGATCGTCGGAACACAAATTCGGGTCCGTTTACTCAAAATATTGACCAAAGTAAACTATAATCAAATTTAAATTCTAGAAATCACTATTTCTCATATATTCACATAAAAACTTTTCGGTTTCACGCCCGGACTACACACGTAAATCGAGGTATTTAAAATTAGTCTTTTTATGACTATTAAATATAGAATAGAGTCTAAATTCATAAAATAACCCCTTGGGTCATCACAATAATGGTTGCAGCAATGAATGGAAGAGGCTACTGGAAAGTGTAATGGATGCATAAATGAGTGGAAGGGGCTGCTATGATGTGTTATATCTGCACTGGAAACTGTAATGGTTGGATAGGGTCTCTACAAAATAAATTAAGTTCTATCAGGAAGTGGAATAGTTATTATAATTGAGAGATTACCATATAATTCTCCCTATGTATTTCGGAAAATATGGCAGACCTACATAACTCAATCAAACTTAAACTACTACTACATCTAAGCATAGCGATGAATAGGACTCCCACCAAGAAAGCACTTGAACAATCACTCCATGGTTCACCAGTCAGTCACAATATTCTCTACCATGATCTAAAGCGTGACTATACTAAGCTGAAGCGTGAGGTTAATGAATTGATTGAGAGGGTGGTACGTGATTCAAGCATTGACTACTTAAAATGTGTGATGTTGGAATAACATCCTCTTACTTCTCTCTATGCTATGCTTGACGATATGCCCATACCCTCAGTCCAGAATGGTGCTAAGAGCAATTCTGTCATTGTCATCACTAGCGATGCCGAATCCGCCTCCAAGACCTCAGAATCTCTTTCCGTGAACCAGAATATTGAGTAGTGTGTTTTGCTTGGTTACATGTTTATCTACCCCCCTCCCCGCTCCCCCTCTAGGCCTTATGGTGATGTTTCTTTATTTTCCGTTTTTTTTTTCATGTTTTGGTGATGTTATCATGAATTTTCATATTAATGAATGAATTATTATGTTTTGAATCTTTTTTTTCTTAATGATCGTTTTGATTCAAGTTAACAAAACAGTCATATTGTATTCAATATTTCAACTGTTCGTTTTATGCCTAGTGAAATGAAAGTACTAATATTAACATTTGTAAAGATTAATTAAGGTCCTTTAAAATTGGTCAATTTTTTTTCCAAATTAATATAGCACATTGAGCTCAATAGTAACATTTCAAATTCAATATTTCAACTGTTCGTTTGATGCCTAATGAAATGAAAGTACTAATAATAACATTTGTAAAGATTAATTAAGTCCGTTAAAATTGGTCAATTTTTTTTTTCCAGAATTAATATAACATATTGAACTTATGACACGAACCTTGGACAATAGGAAAATGTATTGACAATAAAAATGAAGATAGTTGAGTATTTGAAGATGCAATTCTGAACTTATGAAGATAGTTGATGAGTACTTGAAGATATATAATTGATTACTTATGAATCAAAGTAGTACGGATTAAAACATGTACAAAATGATAACACTTTCACAAATTAAACTTCAGTTCAATTCATAATACTTTTTAAAAAAAAAATGAACAATCAAATAAACAATTTTGGAATCTCCATCCCTACAAATATTCCAGCTAACAACACAGATGACATAGCACTTTCTCTACTGTCACCTTCAACCCCAACATCACTCTCATCAATAAAAGAACTTGAAGATTGTTCTTCACTGGCAACATTTTCTTTTTGGAACTCATTGAATGCTGCTACTGCTTCATCATAAGATTTGTAAGACTTGAAGATGCTTCCTTTGAAACCTATAACCATAGGAGCACACTCACACCAAGAGTTGTATAATCCGGATTTTTGTACCACGAAATACCACAAACACCTTCGACTATGCCGATATATTATCAGCTTGAGATCCATTTCTAAACTCGTTGAACGCTGCTATGGCTTCATCCTACGTTTTGAAGGCCTTGAAGATGGTGCCCCTGACACCAATAACCATAGGAGCACACTGATGCCAAGAGTTGTACAATCCAGGCCTCTTACCATGAAACACTACATAAACCTTTGAAGCATTATTCTTCTTCCAGTGATCCATTCCTTAATCTAACAATAAGAAAAGATAAGAGATGAAGAAGGAGAAAACAAATTAAAGATAGAAATGTCAATGGGGGCTGTAAACACTTCTTGGTTGAAGTACTATATATTTAAGTGTTAGGGGTTAGAAAGTATATAGTATTTTTTTAGTTTAGTGATACAATAATATAGAAATGGAAATACAGTAATTTAATCGTATTTTTTTTAGTATACTATGCGTGTATTTCGTTTAAATGGTATAATACATGTATATGAGTATAAATTGCTTTATCAAAAATAGTGTAGCATGCATGTGTAAATGTGAAAGAAGCATAGGGAATGTAAGATCATTAAACTAATGAGAGAGAATTAGAGAAAAAATAATAAAAAATACTAAAAGATACATGTGGAAAACGAAAGTGATTAAATATCAATTATGCCCTTAAAAACCGCGCGAAATTACCATAATTCCTCCGGTCGAGTTTTGGCCAAAAATATTTTCCGCTAGCATTTTACTTCAACTATGACAGACACATTGAGCAATAATCATTAATTTCCTTGATTTTAGGACATTTAACGACTCTGCTCCCACATCTAATGATGCGGTTATTCGATTCAATTGAAACCCATAGTTTGTTTTGTCTCAAAATACCTCGTGGACCCAGTAATAAAGACAAGTGATCACGCATATATACTGTGGAAATGAACTGAAATATTAAAAGGTAAGCCACACGAAATAAATATGTGACAAAAAAGCATTGATCAAAACATGTCAACGTGAAATTGAAGGAATTGGAGCACAGCTGCAACAATTTAAATTATATAAACATTTTGTCTACTTAGTCATTCTTATTTTTTTTTTTTCGTATTAGGAGCAGTTGGACAAACAAAAGTATAAAAACTTCTTCTGTTAGATTAACTATGGCATCTAATACAGTCTCTAATGCTCCTAATATAATTATCATTTCTAATGATGCATATTTTTTATTTATATTTTAAAAAAATCAACCCAAAAGGTGAATGAAGCTTTGCTTAGCTTTAATTCTAAACGAGAAACTAATTTGCACGTCAAAGAAGTATGTTGGTAGAAAATATAGTAATTCTTTTTTACTACTCGAATAGTGATAATATTTTTTCTCCATGCTTAATAAGTATGCAGCATGAAAATTACTGTGTTTCTTTTTCATTTTTCCTTTTATGGTGTCAATCATGACAAGTTATGCCATCATCATGGCTGGTACAAGAAAATACTAGAGCTTTGTATTATCTAACATTACAGCAAAAAAAGAAAATCTAATAACTTGAAAAATATAGTTATTAACCTATATTATATATAACAATAGTGTATTTTAGTACGTTTGTTCTAACCCAATTGCTGCATCAATAGAAACCTAACCAAATGCATTGCATCCCTGTAAAGTTGCTTGAAGCAAGAAAAATCTAAAATTATATCACGGATCATCAACATACTATTATTGAAATTCTTTCTTTATTCTGCAATCTCTCATATATTTTGTCTCGTTTTCTTTTTGCCTATATCATTATTAGGTAAATGCCAAAAGCTGGGTACATAGGCTTATCCTATGTATATTTTTAGCTCATCCGTTTTTTCCCCTTAAATTTCTATAACGCTTGTATTTTTTTGCTGTAAAAAATTCAAAAAGCAAAGAAATTACAACCAGAAGCAACAAAAACCCATGCTAGAGTGATCCTTTCCATCAAATCAATGTTCATTATTACCTTCTAAGTAGGGGTGTACATGGATCGGGTTAGTTCAATTTTGATAAGTGAATATATTGGCTTGGATTGATTCGGTTTTGTCGGGTTTTTGATTTCTTTTTTGTTATAGGAAAATTATTTCAATCTTATTTTATTAAAGTTATAGATAAAGTTTTGATAAGTTAATATATATTTAGTAAATATTGAAAAAATTTAAAAAATAACTGTTCATTATTTTCATCAAATCACTGTTCATTATTGAAAAAATAACAACAAAAATTCTTGTTTATTTTCTTTGCTATTATTTTCAAGCGAAGATCTAGTAGGCATTAAAACAAGACTAGCTCAGCCTTTCCAACATCAATCGTTTCTTACTCTAAAAAAAAAAAAGAGTTTAAGTTCTGCGCATTGATAAATATTTAATTTTTTTTTATATCATCATTAGGTTAAGTTGAACTCAAATATAAAAGATAGAGTAATAACATGCTATAACTTGTTAAATTCTTTCTCTCTCTTTCTCTCCTCGTTTTTGAGTTGTTCCCTATTTCTATGTCATTATATATATGATTTAATTGATTTTGACAATTGTATTTCCTTTTGAAAACTAATTTGTACATACATGGGGTTTAAGACTCTCTGTCAACGTAATTTTGGATGTTTTGGAGATGATAGGATAATTTGTACCATTATTGTGATCATGCCAATTAAGTTCGGTTTGGATTTGATTTGCAACCACATGAAAGCTTCCACAATGTTATGTTAATATATTTAATACATTAGCTAAAATCTAAGGGTCCCAGACATCAGTCATCTCGACTCAATTCCACGTGATTGTGCAATTCAATATTATGTATAGTTTGATGGGATTTAATTCTGGGATTTTCCAACCTGAAAGATTATGAGCTCATTTGGTCTTTTTTTCATTTTTTTCGATATTTTTTATTTTTTTTATTAATGTTTGGTCATAAAATTTTCAATTTTCATTTGAAGATGAATTTTAAAATTTTTCGAAATATTGAACAACTCCAAAAAATTAATTTTCAAAATTTTCACTCAGATACTCACAAAAATTCAAAAACAACCCAAAATTATATTTATCTTCAAACACAACTATAATTTTTAAATACCATTTTCATTTAAAAAAAAAAATTCATATTTTTTCGGAATTTTACTATTCTTATGTCCGAACGCCCACTATAGTAGTACTAGGAAACTAATTCGAGATTGGTACAAAACGGTAATTTCTTTAACTTAAGAGGCTCATAAGTAGGTGTAGATTCATACTTGCAAACATGTTAAGTATTATTAAAATTCAAAATTGTTTGATTAACATAATAATCCCTAGGTCCCAAAAGTCCAGCACAAAGTAATCATTCACAAAGCATTGGTTAGTAAGCAAAAAGAAACTCTTTCTGTAACAAAAGAAGAGAAAGTTATTCAAGATTGGGGCAATAGAAGCAGTAGTGACATAGTTCAGCTTTTTTCTTCTTTTTTTTAAACACTAAAAAGTGAGTGACAAAAAGAAAAGAAAGCAAATGGCACATTCCTTTTCCCCCATAGGGTTTTGGGGAAATATATTAAAGATTGAATTGAAGAGAGATATTGTAGTTTTGTGGGGTTGAACCATAGGATGACAATCATGAATGTGGTGAGGAGCAAACTCAAATGGGTTGTTGACACTAGTGCCTTTTTGTGCTTTTTTTAAAATCTTGATATTATTTATTGAAGTAGGGTTTGGATCTTGCCTCAAAGTTTGTAAAAGGTTTTGATCATGGGGTCCCAAAGAGATCTCTTCCCTCCTTTTACATATCTCTCCCAATCCTTGTAGTAGGATTTTTGATGAGCTGCCAAAATCATAAATCATAGTAGTATTCATTCCTATATATAAAGATCGTATCATCATTTAATTGCCGTAGCCTCTTGCTTTAATTCAAGGACCTTTCTAGCCTTAACTAGACAAAAAACTTCTTTCCAATTTTCTTCTAAACTCTTGTTTTCTTTATAGATCTTGTTGTAATTGTTAACATGAACTCTCACTATTTCACTTTATATGTACGACTCTATTTCTTTTTTCTAAGTTTATTCTGAAAAAAGAATCACTTTCTAAATCTTTAAACAATTTAATTTAAAGATCCATTTTATTATCCGTCACAAACTTTTATAACCACATATGTTTAAAATTATAAGTCTGAAGGCTTATAGCTAGCCACATTAATATTATAACATGTTTAAAACTATAAAAATTTTAAATCTTCTGTTTCCCCTTAAATTAAGTATTCTGTAAAAGTGATTCACATTAATTGAAACAAAGGTATACTAGTTACAATCTATTAAGAGGTTTAGTTTAACACTCACCGTTGAGGGAGAATGGGCAGTTATTCAATCATTGGATTGTACTTTTACATTTCATTTTATGTAATTTATTTTTTTAAATAAATAAATAAATGAGTTGATGTACGAATTAATACTAAAAATTGAATGTTACACCTTCATATATGTTTTAAAAGAATTTTTTTTGGTCGAATATAAAGTTGGAGATGCTGTGCCCATTCTTGATTCTTGTTGTACGGAAGATATTGGGATACTGATTTGTTTATTCCAAGAGGGTTACCCATGCTTGGCAAGCTTATTTCTTTTCCATGGTGTACACACTAAACACAATTGTGAGAAATACCCTTAAGAAAATACTACTAACTTTTACAAGAAAAAAAGTATTTTGACTAAATTACGTTAATTAAAATTAGCATATTGTTAACTTGATATATTGACATTTGTAAATAAGAGTAAAGTTTTGGAAAATAAAGTTAATTCCTTCTTAATTATGTAAAAATTCAAAATATGGGGAAGTAGAGATCCTCCAATACGCCTAATGAATAGAGCAAAAACAACTTTCATGGGGTGGCCCTATTTAATATGGAGTACCCTACAATGTGCATTGATGTTTTAGACATATGAACAAGAAGATAAACATTTCCTTGTAAAAGTAAAAAGAAAAAATTCACCCCACGCACTTGCTATTTTGAATGACAATTGGTGAAATTCTTTCTTTGACATTAAATGTCCTTTTACATGAACACAGAAAGGTCACTGAGACAAGTGATCCGATATAACTTTATTGGAAATTGCAATAAACTGAAACATGAATGGGGCTAGACAGGGATCGTATTCTCTTGTTTTAGTCATGCGTGCTCTTCTCTCTTCTGTTTTGTTAATTGTAGTAATACCAATTAATGAAGAAAATCAGCGAGCATAGATTTTGTGGCGTTTAAACTTGACTTTGCTTAATTTTTGAAGGAAAAAAAAATACGGAAAATATATTTGGACCCAAATATTCAGAATTGGAGTATTATGATAACTTCATACGGTTTTTGAGGGCATAATGGATATTTAGACATTTTCGTTTTTCAGATATACCCTCAAGCAGATTTGATTTTTCGTTTATTTTTTATCCTCCAATTCTCTCTCATTAGTTTAATTATCTTACCTTCCCCATGCTTCTTTCATATTTACACATGTATGCTACACTATTTTGTTGATGAAAGTGATGTTGGGGTTAAAGGTGACAATGGAGCAAGTGCTATGTCATCTGTGTTGTTAGCTGGAATATTTGTAGGGACGAAGGTTTCAAAAAATTGTTCAGCTTGATTGTTGATAAGAGCATTTAGTTCAGTTTGGATTGTTCAGTTTGATTATTGTTTAGTTTGGTTATTATCAATTTGATTGTTTGATTTGATGTGTTATTGGTTGTCGCATTCAACCTCTGTAGAACATAGTGTCTAGGATGCCAATCAGTTTTAAAATTTGTACTCCCTGTTGGAATGAAATAAAAAAAACCTGTTGAATTCTTTTTAAAAAATATTATGAACTGAACTGAATGTTTTAATTTGTCTATATTGTTGGGACCTTGTAAGTGCCAAAGTGTTATCATTTTGCACCTGTTTAATCCGTACTACATTGATTCATAAGTACTCAACTATTTTCAAGTACACATCAACTATCTTCATAAATTCATGTGCTATATTTTGCATCTTCAAGTACTCAACTATCTTCATAGTTATTGACAATACATTTTTCTATTGTCCAAGGTTGGTGTCATAAGTTCAATGTGCTAAATTTATTTGGGGAAAAAAATTAATCAATTTTAGAGGACTTAATTAATCTTTACAAATGTTACTATTAGTACTTTCATTTCATTAGGCATCAAACGAACAATTGCAATACTGAAGACAATAGGACTGATTTGTTAACTTGAATCAAACGATCACTAAGTAAAAACAAAAAAGATTCAAAACATAATAATAATTTCATTCATTAATATGAGATTTCATGATAACATCCCAAAACATAATAAGATAAATAAAAACATCACCATAAGGGGTAGATAACTTCATATACTATTAGAAAAACATCACCTTAAGCAAAAAGACAACTTGAGATAAAGCTTTATAACACATGGACTACTCAATATTTTGGTTCACGGAGAGAGACTTGGTGGTCTTGGAGGCGGATTCGGTGTCACTAGTGATAACAATAATAGAATTGCTTTTAGCTCCATTATGGGCAGATGGTGTGGGCATATCATCAAGCATGGTATAGAGTGAAGTTAGCGGATGCTCCTCCAACATGATACTTTTTAGGTAATCAATGTTTGAGTCACGAACCACCCTATCAAGCAATTCATTAACCTCACAATTCAACTTAGTAAAATCACGCTTAAGATCTTGGTACAAAATATTATGACTAACGGGTGAACCATGGAGTGGATGTTTAATAGCTTTCTTAGTCGGAGTCCTATCCATCGTTATGCTTAGATGTAGTTGTAGTTCCAGTTTCTTTGTTTTATGTAGGGTTAGCATAATGAGAAAATTATATAGGAAGAATTATAATAGTTATTCCACTTCCCAGTAGGACTTAAAATCTCTTTGTAGAGACCCTATGCAACTATTACACTTTTCAGTAGTCACATCCGCTCCTCCATGCATACAATACACTTCCCGGCAGCCACTTCCACTCCTCCATGCATCCATTAAACTTCCCAGTTGCCCCTTCCACTCCTCCATGAAACTATTACGCTTCCCATGTCAATTTCACTCCTCTATGCACCATTACACTCCTCCATGCAACCATTACCCTCCTCCATGAATACTATTAATTGTAGAAACTAGTGTTTATATCCATACGCCTATATACAAATTTTGGATAAATTTTTTTTTATAACTTCTGCCATATAGTGGTTTAGGTTTAGGTTTATTTTGTTTTATTTTATTTTTTTAGGTTCGTTTAGGTTTAGGTTTCCGAACTCTTTAGGTTTAGATTTTTGTGGTTGAATTATAATTAATAACGGACCGGTCTCCAAAATTTTGTGTTCAACGATGTAATTTTTTATTTTCCACTTCTATATGAGCAAATTAATGTCGATTTTTAAAAAAAAATTTGTTAGAAAATAATCTTCCTAGTATTTTTCTTGGTTGTAAAATGACAGAAAAGAAAAGGGGGATTTCTGCACTAAATATATTAAATGATTTCCAATTTTAATTGGCTTTTTTTTAATCAATAGTCTTTTGTCACGACCCTAAATCTACACTGGCCGTGATGGCACCTATCGTAGTACTAGGCTAGCCGATTTACCGAACATCAAATAAGGACTTCCCATTTAAAAACAACGAAACGTATCAAAAATCTTGCACGTTTAGTATTTCAAAATCTGTGGATAATCAAAGAAAATATCTGAACCAAAATCCCTAAAACCCGGAGTCAACAGTCATGAGCACTAAATAGGACACAAAATCTGACACGGTATTTCTTTAATACATCAAGTCTAGGAAAAATGTATATGCAACAAAAATGAGAGGGAGAATGGTGGGTCTGCGAACGCCGTGCAACTACCTCACAATCTCCGACAACTGCTCCTGGATCTGCACACAAGGTGCAGGGAGTAACGTGAGTACACCAATTCAGTAAGGAACAAATATAAATAAGGACTTGAGCGCAGTGACGAGCTTTTATAATCATGAAAATTCATATGATAAACATCAGTGGAAAATAATAAATCAAGTCAGGGATCTACGTCCCGAAAGTTTCATAAAAACTCCAGTTTTCCTTTTCCAAATTTCATATAAAATATTGGTTCAACATTTATCGTTTAGAGGTAAAAATGTAAGGAAGAGTGAAAACAGTAGTTTCATAGCAAATAAGCCTCTCGGGCACAGTGTCACTCACAAATAAAGTCTCTCGGGCAAGCTTCTCAGTCACTCGTGACTCATCTCTCGTCAATCAACACTCGTACTCAGCACTCACGCTCAATGGGTATAATATAATAACCGATGCGGTGTGCAGCCCGATTCATAAATAGTCGACTGCACTGGGGTGTACAGACTCCGGAGGGGCTCCTTCAGCCCAAGCGCTATATCGCTGCGACGTGCAGCCCGATCCAATATATATAATGCCGCGGAGTGCAGCCCGATCCATCACTATCCTCACAAACCCAGCTCTCGGCCTCGCTCAGTCATCACGCGTACAAGACACTCGGGCATCTCACCACAATCACAGGGACTCATCCCAAAACATTTCTCATTTGTTTGAAAACACGGTACATGATTGAAAATGAACAAGTATAAATCATGACTGAGATCATATTTTCTGTCAAAAACGTGTGACAAAATAGCAGTAAAACACCCCTGAGGGTCCAAACAGGTCGAATTTAGGCCCCAAACATGGCATACAACCCAAATATAGTGTAATTCTCTAAAATATAGAGTATCACAAGATTTCAAATCAAATACGAGGCTTAATAGTCGGTATGGGACGGACCAAGTCACAATCCCTACCGGTGCACGCCCACACGCCCATCACCCAGCATGTGTGTCACCTAATTTATCAAAACAATTTGAAATACCGGGGTTTCATACCCTCAGGTCAAGATTTACGTTCGTTACTTACCTCAGACCAGAAGAAAACTACTCCGCGATGCCTTTGCTTCTCGGATCGGCCTCAACTCACTCTGAATCTATTCAAAACAGATTCATATCATCAAAATACGCTAAAGGGACAAAGCCCACTCGAAAATATCCAATTTACATCATAAACCCTGAAATTGGCCGAACACGACTCCCGGGCCCACGACTCGGATTCCGATAAAAATCACAAAACTAGAATACTTACGCTCTCATGCGTTCATACATACCAAATACATCAAAATCGGACCCCAAATGGCCCCTCAATTTTCCAATTTAAACTCTCAAGTTTCAAACCCTTAATCTTCCAATTTCACCACTAAAACATGATTAAACAATGGGATAATTGCCATAAAAACAAGATAAAAGTCCATGTAGCTTACCTCACTGAATACACTTGATTCCCCCTTGAAATCCCTGCTCAAAGCTCCAAAATCCGTCAAAAATGGTGAAGAAAATGAGAGAATTTCGCGAAGGCAACCTTATATAGGTTCTGCCCAGCTATATCGCACATGCGACCAAAACCCCGCACCTGCGAAAAATCCCTCGCAGGTGCGGAATCTCACTTAAGACAAAATATCCGCATTTGCGGTCCTCATCACGCACCTGCGGGGCCGCAGGTGCGACCCAACTTCCGCACCTGCGCTCCCAAGCCAGGTTCTTCTTTTCCGCATCTGCGCAAGGCGTTCCGCACCTGCGCCATACCAGAAGGCCTGCACTAGCAACCCTTTGTTGCAATTTTGCCCAACTTCCAACCTCCCGAAATCATGCAAAATCAATCCCGAGCCCCTCGGGGCCTCAACCAAAAGTACCAACAAGTCATATATCAATATACCAACCTAGTCTAACCCTTGCAACTCTCAAAATAACATCAAAACACCAAATCGAATCCAAATTCAAACCTAAGGATTCCTAAACTTCCGAAATTCGCCAACGATGCCGAAACCACCCAAACCACGTCCGAACGGCCTGAAAATTTGCACACACATCCCAAATGACACTACGGGCATGTTCCAACTTCTGGAATTTGATTCCAAACCCGATAGCTAATTTTCCACTGCCGATCGAAAATCGCCAAAAATCCAATTTCGCCAATTCAAGCCTAATTCTACTCCGGACCTCCGAATGACATTCCGAACACACTCCTAAATCCCAAATCACCTAATGAAGCTATCCGAGCCACGAAAACCACATTCCGAGATCATTTACCTACAAGTCAACTTCCGGTTGACTTTTCCAACTAAATCACCAACTTAAGACGCTAAGTGTCTCATTTCTCATCACAACCACTCCGAACCTGAGCCAATCATCTCAACGCAACACAAACGAGCTGAACCATACAAGAATGAAGCTGAAATGGGACAAACATGGATAAACTCTCGGAACGACCGGCCGAGTCGTTATATTCTCCCTTTCTTAAACAAACATTCGTCCTCGAACGGGTCTAGAAACATACCTGGAGTCTCAAATAGGTAGGGGTATCTGCTCCGCATCTCCTGCTCTATCTCCCAGTGTGCCTCCTTCACCGGCTGCCCTCTCCACTGCATTTTTACTGAAGTTATATCCTTAGACCTCAACCTTCTGACTTGGCGACCCAAAATAGCTACTGGATCTACCTTATAAGACATATCACCCTCAAGCTGAACCGAACTGGAGTGAAATAGATGAGACGAGTCACCAATATACTTGCGAAGCATGGAAACATGAAATACTGGATGCACGCTCGACAAGCTAGGTGGCAAGGCAAGTCTATAAGCCATCTCTCCAACCCTCTGAATCACCTCAAAAGGCCTAACGAACCAGGGAATCAACTTGCCTCTCTTCCCTAACCGCATGACACCCTTCATGGGTGACACCTTCAGCAGAACATTCTCCCCATCAATGAAAGATACATCCCGGACCTTCCGGTCCGCATAACTCTTCTGCCTCGACTGTGCCGTGCGAAGCCTCTCCTGAATCAACTTCACCTTATCCAAAGCATCCTGAATCAAATCCGTACCTGAGATTCTGGCCTCACCTGGCTCAAACCAACCGACCGGAGATCTACACCTCCTCCCATACAAAGCCTCATATGGAGCCATCTGAATGCTCGACTGATAACTATTATTATATGCAAACTCCGCGAGTGGCAGAAACTGGTCCCATGAACCCCCAAAGTCAATAACACAAGCGCGTAACATGTCCTCCAGAATCTGAATAGTGCGCTTGGACTGCCCGTCCGTCTGAGGGTGAAAATCCGTGCTCAACTCAACCTGAGTACCCAACTCTCTCTACACGGACCTCCTGAACTGCGATGTGAACTGAGTACCTCTGTTGGAGATGATGTAAACTGGAACACCATGCAGTCGAACAATCATTTTGATATGAATCTCAGCTTGTCGCTCCAATGAATAAGTAGTACCAACATGAATAAAGTGGGCGGACTTAGTCAGCCGGTCCACAATAACCCATATAGAATCAAACCTCCTCGAAGTCCGTGGGTGTCCAACTACAAAATCCATGGTGATCCACTCCCACTTCCACTTCCACTCAGGAATAACCAAACTTTGATGCAATCCACCTGGTCTCTGGTGCTCGTACTTGACCTAGTGGCAGTTGAGACACCGAGATACAAATCCAAGGATATCCTTTTTCATCCGCCTCCTCCAATAATGCTGCCTCAGATCCTGATACATCTTCGCGGCACCCGGATGGATGGAATACCGCGAGCTGTGGGCCTCCTGAAGAATCAACTCCCGAAGCCCAGCTACATTAGGCAAACATATCCGACCCTGCATCCTGATAACACCATCATCGCCAATAACCACATCCCTGGGATCACCTCGCTGGACCCTATCCTGAAGAACAAGCAAGTGCGGGTCATCATACTGGCGCTCTCTGACAGTGTCATACAGAGAAGACCTGGAGGCTACACAAGCCAATACCCGACGGGGCTCCGATAGGTCCAGCCTCACCAACTGGCCCGCTAAGGCCTGAACATCAGGTGCCAATGGCCTCTCAGCTGCTGGAAGATATGCTAGGCTCCCCAAACTCTCTGCTCTACCACTCAAGGCGTCGGCCACTACATTGGCCTTCCCCGGATGGTATAGAATAGTGATATCATAGTCCTTGAGAAGCTCCAACCATCTCCTATGACGCAAAAATATATCCTTCTACTTAAATAAGTGGTGCATGCTACGGTGATCAGTAAAAACCTCACAATGAACCCCATAAAAATAATGACGCCAAATCTTCAAGGCATGAACAATGGCCGCTAGCTCGAGATCATACACCGAATAATTCTTCTCATGAGTCTTCAATTGGCGCGAGGTGTAGGCAATCACCCTACCCTCCCGCATCAAAATACAACCAATACCTATCCTCGAGGCATCACAATACACGGTATAAGAACCTGAAGCTGATGGCAATACTAACATTGGAGCTGAGGTCAAAGCCGTTTTGAGCTTCTCAAAGCTCTCCCACACTTGTCTGACCACCTGAACAAAGCACCCTTATGAGTCAATTTGGTTAAGGGTGAAGCAATAGAAGAAAACCCCTCCACAAAGCGACGGTAATATCCCACAAAACCAAGGAAGCTCCTAATCTCTGTAGCTGAGGACGGTCTGGGCCAACTCTGCACCGCCTCGATCTTCTTCGGATCAACCTGAATACCCTCACTGGACACCACGTGCCCCAATAAAGCTACTGAGCCAAGCCAAAACTCGCACTTGGAGAACTTTGCATAAAGCTTCTCTTCCCTCAATCTCTGCAATAAAACCTTCAAATGCTGGGCATGCTCCTCATGGCTACGAGAATACACCAGGATGTCATCAATGAACACAATAACAAAGGAATCCAAATATGGATGGAATACGCTGTTCATCAGATGCATGAACGCTTCTGGGGCATTGGTCAGCCCAAAAGACATCACCAAAAACTCATAGTGGCCATAACGAGTCCTGAAAGCCATCTTGGGAACATCTGAATCTTGAATCTTGAGCTGATGGTATCCGGATCTCAAGTCAATCTTAGAGAACACCCTAGATCTCTGAAGATGATAAAACAAATCATCAATGCGAGGCAGAGGATACTTATTCATGACTGTAACCTTGTTCAGCTGCCTATAGTCAATACACATTCTCATGGAACCATCCTTGTTCTTCACGAACAATACCGGTGCACCCCAAGGTGACACACTAGGCCGGATGAACCCCTTTTCTAGTAGTTCCTGAATCTTCTCTTTCAATCCTTCAACTCCGCTGGTGCCATACGATATGGTAGGATAGAAATAGGCTGAGTGCCCGGTACCAGCTCAATGCCAAAATCAATATCCCTGTCGGGCGACATGCCCGACAGATCAGTAGGAAACACGTCTGGATACTCACGGACTACAGGAACAGAATCAACAGTGGGAGTCTCAGCACTGACAACCCTCACAAAATCCAAATAAGGCAGACATCCTTTCTCTACCATACGTTGAGCCTTCAGGTATGAAATCACCTTACTAGGCACATAATCAATAGAACCTCTCCACTAGACTCTCGGACATCCCGGTATCGCTAAGGTCACGTCCTTAGCGTGAAAATCTAGAAAATCATGACACGAAGATAGCTAATCCATACCCAATATCACATCAAAATCCACCATGAAG
The DNA here is from genome assembly GCA_005239505.1 of Nicotiana paniculata. Lineage (NCBI taxonomy): Eukaryota > Viridiplantae > Streptophyta > Magnoliopsida > Solanales > Solanaceae > Nicotiana > Nicotiana paniculata. Next base: position 17,601 of record MDKI01063518.1, read on the forward strand.
AAATAGCAGATCCACTCGGGTCTCCAGGCCCCCAATAAATATAACACATGACTGATACACGCGATCCACAACAATAGTATCGTCCACCGGAGTCGACACATGAATAGATGTGATTAGGGACTCGCGGGGCATATCTAGAAAATGGGCAAAATATGATGAAACATAGGAATACGTGGAACCAAAATCAAATAAGACCGAAGCATCTCGGTGACAAAATGAAACAATACCTGTGATCACTACATCGTAGGCCATAACATCCGGTATGGATGGAAATGCATAAAAACGGGCCTGACCTCCACCGGATCGACCTCCTCCTCTAGGGCGACCTCTAGCTGCCTGACCCCCACCCCTCGCAGCCTGGGCGGGTGGTGAAGTAACTGGAGCTGATGTCGAGGGCTGACCCCTCTGCTGAGAAGGACCCCCAAGAAAACGAGGACACCGCCTCCTCATATTCCCAAACTCTCCACACTCGTAACAACTCCCCAGTGCTGGAGACGGGGACTAAACGAAACCCCTAACACCAGGACAACCTCTGAAAGAATCAAGCATATATGAGTCCTGAACCGACGGTGATTGAGATGAACTCTAGGCTGGGAGAGCACTAAGTGATGGGTGACCCTGATGAGAACTGTAAGGACCACGACCCGCGGATCCACCTCGATAACCTGAGCGACCCGACTAAGCCTGTCTGAATGGATGACCCCTGCCGTGCTGGAACTGACCCCTCGAAGGAAAACCACCATAACTGCCGGATCCTCGAGGCCTTTTGGCCTCCTTATCGTCTCACTCTTGGTGGCACACCGATTCAATCTCTTGGGTAGTATCAACTACCTGCTCAAAAGTAGCACCCGACACCCTCTCTCTGGTCATAAGAATACGAAGCTGATACGAGAGGACATCCACAAATCTCCTGATCCTATCTCTCTCTGTAGGGACTACCAAATAGCATGACGGGCAAGCTCAAAAAACCTCATCTCGTACTGTGACACCGTCATCTCACCCTGACGCAACTCCTCGAACTGCCTGCGCAGCTCCTCCCTGCGGGACTGTGGACCATACTTCTCTAAGAAGAGAGTGCAAAACTGCTGCCAAGAAAGGGGCCCTGCACCAATGGGCCTACGCCTCTCATAAGCCTCCCACCATGTAAATGCAGCTCCTGAGAACTGAAAGGTAGTAAAGACATCCCACTGGTCTCTAATATCCCTGCCGTGCGAAGCATCCTCTGACACTTGTCTAAGAACCCCTGGTCATCCTCTCTCTCAGCACCACTGAAAGTCGGAGGTCGAAGCCTCTCAAATATCTCCAACCTGCACTGCTCATCCTCATCCATAGCTTGAACCACAAAATCCTGGGCCTGTGCAACCGGATGAATTGGAACTGCCTCCGAGGTTTGAATAACCTGCTAAGGTGTATGGGCAGCTGGAGTCCGAGTGCGTCGCCCGTCCTGAGAAGTAGCGACTGAAATAAAAATAGCGACTGACTGAGCAAGACTGGTGCATGCAGTCAGAATCTGGGCCAAGGTTTCCTAAAGACCCGGAATAACAATAGGCACAGCTGGCGCCTGAGCTGGTCCCACTGGAGCATCTGTGGCTGGGATCTGATTTGGAATAATAGGCAGGTCTATGGGTACCGCCCCGGCAGCTGCGCAGACTGCACCCCTACCTCTACCACGACCTCGAGCGCAGCCTCGACCCCTCATGGGTCCCACTGGTGGCTGATCGCCCTGTCCGGTAGCGCGTGTCTTCATCATCTGTGAGTGAATGAAACAATAGTAGTTTAGTGGCCAGAATCAATAGATTCGCACGACAAGAAATCAAGAAATGTGAGATTTTTCCTAAGGGTTCTAAAACCTCTCGAAGATAAGTACAGACATCTCCGTACCGATGCGCAAGACTCTACTAAACCTTCTCATGACCGGTGAGTCGTACGTAACCTAGGCTCTGTTACCAACTTGTCACGACCCCAAATCTACACTGGCCGTCATGGCGCCTATCGTAGTACTAGGCTAGCCAATTTACTGAACATCAAACAAGGACTTCCCATTTAAAATAACAACGAAATGTATCAAAATCTTGCGCGTTTAGTATTTCAAAATCTGCAGATAATCAAATAAAATATCTGAACCAAAATCCCAAAACCCGGAGTCAACAGTCATGAGCACTAAATAAGACACAAAATCTGACACAGTATTTCATTAATACATCAAGTCTAGGAAAATAGTAAATATGCGACAAAAATGAGAGGGACAAGGGTGGGGCTGCGAACAGCGTGCAGCTACCTCACAATCTCCGACAACTGCTTCACTAATGAACAACTGAGTCTCACTCGATCCGGGCACCTGGATCTGCACACAAGGTGCAGGGAGTAATGTGAGTACACCAACTTAGTAAGTAACAAATATAAATAAGAACTTGAGCGCAGTGACAAGCTTTTATAATCATGAAAATTCATATAATAAACATCAGAGGAAAATAATAAATCAAGTCAGGGATCTACGTCCCGAAAGTCTCATAAAAAACTCCAGTTTTCCTTTTCTAAATTTAATATAAAACATTGGTTCAACATTTATCGTTTAGAGGCAAAAATGTAAGGAATAGTGAAAACAGTAGTTTCATAGCAAATAAGCCCCTCGGGCACAGTGTCACTCACAAATTGTCACGCCCCAAAACCAAGGGACGAGACCGGCGGCTAACAGGATGAACCCGGTCAAGCGGACCTGGATTGCCTTTCCTACCCAATGCATTTCCCCGTGTTCATAATGTACATTTGTAAGTGAAACAGCAAAATAGAATCAAAGCATGCGTTTACAACATAAGTCAAATTTCCTCTTTTAACATTTTCAACATTTAATCTTCCCAATACATGAGTTCTAAAATACAACACTCCCGATACGGGATCGTGATTACAAATGATTACAACAACTGCCCCAAATACATATATACAACCCACATAATGTCTACGGAGCCTCTAAAGATACGGAGAAGAGTATATAAACTTGCCGGCAACAAGGCCCCGACTATACCTTAACAGAACAAAATATACGAAAGAAGATGGCATAGACTACGCACGAGCCTGAAAGGAAGTGGGGTTCACCAAAACTGCTGAGGAGATGAAAGGAAGGCACCACTATCGGCGGTCGAGCTACTTGATATAAAACCACCTATATCCATATAAAAGATGTAGCGCCCCCGGCAAAAGGGACGTTAGTACCATGGAATAGTACTAATATGTATGAACAAGCTTTACTCTAACTAAAATCAAACTATACATAGATAGGATCCAGTCAAAGAAACTAGACAATTACTGCACAGAGATACAGAAAACACAAATGAGAGTTCCACAGTTTCCTATTTCAATCGTCCACTTGTTGCGACGCGTAACCCGATCCTACCTTACAATTATATTCCACCCTTATTACTTCTGTTGCGGCGTGGAACCCGATTCCATCTTACTATCAAATTACACCCTTATTACTTCTGATGCGGCGTGCAGCCCGATCACATCTTACAATCACATTACACCCTTATTATTTCTGTTGCGGCGTGCAACCCGATCCCACCTTACATTTCTGTTGCGGCGTGCAAGCTAATCCCACCTTACATTTCTGTTGCGGCGTGCAACCCAATCCCACCGTACAATTCTGTTGCAGCGTGCAACCCGATCCCACCTTCCAATCATATTTTATAGAAACATCAACCAATCAATTCAATCACAAGGATTTTCATCATCAAGAATATACTTTCGTAACAACCAAGTAACCATGTGAAATCAAGGCCATAGTAATCTTTACCAAACAGTGAGTCATATAAGGCATACCATCAACATATAATTCAATTAGATAAATCCACATTTCCTTTCCATTACTTGTTACACAACATTTAACACTTAGATACATTCAACAATTTGATTCGTTATCATTTCTTTCATTTTGCAGCACATCCTCCCATACCGATGTATTCAACATTTAACGAGCTTTGCACATGATATAATAAGCACACATTAGAACAATCGATTCACATATGCATAAGCCAGAAACTCGTATCGAATGCTCGAACACCAACAAGGTGGCTCTACGAAGATTAAAGTTAGCCATACATACCTCGAGTTGGAATTTCCCTTTAATTTCTATCCCAAATCACCGGGCCTTCTAATGCCTTCAATCTAATTTACAATGTGGCACATTCAAAATTAGAGTTAGGAACCTTGAACTCATTTGGTCATTTTATCAAATACTATATGGTCCTTTAGATTAACTAGCCCCTTTTTAGTGAAAGATTGCCTAGCTTACTTCCCTTTGCTAGATTATGGAATATTATTCACATGCATACAAGGTCTTAACTTTCCTCTTCAAGAAACAACCTATGTGTGTTCTATTCTAACTAAAATCTGAGAATTTGGGGAAATGGGGTGAAGACTTACCTTTTATGGTGAAGAAGATGAAGATTACTCGATAATTTTCGGGCCTGAGTAGAGATGAAGGACCAATTTGATGAAGAAGAAGACTTTCTCTCAGAAAAACTCACTCTCCCTTCTCTCTATTTTAATCAGATAGTCTTTAAAAAATGAAGGGGAGGGGTGTTTAAACTGGGGGTCGGGTTTTAAAATTAGAAATTAGAAGCCCCGAAGCTGGAAATGCGGTCAGGAATGCGATCGCATTCCTGTTATGCGGTTCGCATACCTGTCGCATAAATGGCATTCAGATGGGCCAAAAAGGAAAGCAGACTGCCCAGGTATGCGACCACTATGCGGTCTGCATACTTGTTATGCGATCGCATAGTGCGTCGCATAACTCCCTCCGCAAAAATAGAGGTGCAAGAATGCGACAACTATGCGGCCCGCATTCGTGAAATACGATCGCATTATGGGCTGCATAGTTGTCCTCAAAATGTACAACAACTGTCCAGGTATGCGACCATTATGCGGTCCGCATACCTGATCTGCGATCGCATAGTGGACCGTAGACCCGCGCAATTCTGAAATTTTTTATCTTTTAAGTCCTGGGGTAATTTTTACTCCACAAGGGTCCGTTTTAAGAATTTCTACAGTTATAACCACATGGGGATCCATTCGGGCATTGTTTTTAGACTTGAAATTTTACGGGTCTTTACATCCTCCCCCACTTAGAATCATTCGTCCTCGAATGAGGATCGGGGAATCACTTAGTTAAGAGAACACAAAACATGCCAACCTCTAAATTTTTACTAACTCCGATATTTCCTGAAAATTTCGTCAGAGTTTCCTTTGTAATTAGGCCTATATACCTGTGAGAGAGCCCCCGAAACACATTTTAACCAATTCCACAAATTTTCAGTTACTCTATCGACTTGCACATAATCCGGTCATTTCCACAAGTTGCATATAATTCAATTACTTCCACAAGCCACACATAGTTCAGTTAACTCCACAAATTTGCACATAATTCAACCATTACAATGAGTTGCACATAATTCAACTATTATAATGAATTGCACATAATTCAGCTATTTCAAGGAGTTGCACATGATCCAATTAATCACAATAACATATACATTTATGGCACAAAGTTTGAGAAGTCACAATAGTAGGGTAATTAGGGGAGTGGAGTGTTTTGCACAAAATTTGACACCAATGAAATTGCTTAGAGACGACAACTTTCAAAACCACTACCGGACTTATTCAAACAAGTGGGGATATTTCTCTTTCATTTCATTTTCCGCTTCCCACGTGGCTTCTTCGACTTGTTGACTATGCCATAATACTTTGACCGAAGCGACTTCTTTATTTCTTAACCTACGAACTTGCCTATCAAGAATAGCAACCGAAACCTTTTCATATGACAACTTTTCATTAATTTCAATGGTCTCAACTGGCACGATGACATATGGATCTCCAACTACCTTCTTCAGCATGGACACACGAAACACCGGGTGCACTAATGACATCTCAGGGGGCAATTCCAGCCTATACGCCACCTGCCCCATCCTTTGAGCAATCCTATATGGCCCGACATACCTTGGGGTCAATTTCCCTTTCTTCCCAAACCACATCACTCCTTTCATGGGATACACCTTCAAGAATACCCAATGATCTACTTGAAACTCCAAATCTTTTCGACGAATGTCTGCATAGGATTTCTGACGACTCTGAGCAGTATTCATCCTCTCCTGAATGACTCTAACTTTTTCCAATCTTGGTGCACAAGATCCAGTCCTAGCAGTTCCGTCTCACCAACCTCGAACCATCCAATCGGAGACCTACACCTCCTTCCGTACAATGCCTCAAATGGGGCCATCTTAATACTAGCATGAAAACTATTATTATAACAAATTCTATAAGCGGCAAGTGATCATCCCAGCTACCCTTGTAGTCTAATACACAAGCCCGTAACATATCTTCAAGCGTCTGAATGGTCCGCTCTGCCTGACCGCCCGTTTGCGGGTGGAAAGCTGTGCTGAGATTTACATGCGTACCCAAACCTTGCTAAAATTTCCTCCAAAAGTTAGCTGTGAACTGGCCCCTCAATCTGAGATAATAGATGTTGGAGTGCCATGGATCATGACTATTTCCTTGATATACAACTGAGCGTACTGTTCTGCAGTGTCGGTGGACTTGACTGGCAAGAAATGCGCCGACTTCGTGAGCCGATCCACTATTACCCAAACTGAGTCAAACCTACGCGGAGTGCGAGGTAACCCCACCACAAAGTCCATATTGATCATTTCCCATTTCCACGTTGGTATTCCCATAAGCTGTGCCAACCCACCGGGCCTCTGATGCTCGGCCTTCACTTGCTGACAATTTGGACACCTTGCCACAAAGTCTGCCAATCCCCTCTTCATACCATTCCACCAATAAATCTCCTTGAGATCGTGATACATCTTCGTAGAACCTGGGTGTACGGACTACATGGAATTGTGAGCCTCTGCCATAACTCTCTCCCGTAGATCATCCACATCCGGAACACATAGCCTCCCTTGGCACCACAAAACACCGTGATCATTGCCGAGTGAAATTGTTGTAGTCTTGTGATTCAGAATTGCTTCTCTCAATTGTGCCAAAGCTGGATCCCTGAATTTCTTTCCCTTGACTTCCGCTACAAGTGATGACTCTGCTCTATGACGCACCACGACATTCCCTTCATCTAGGCCGAAAGACATACCCCCAGACTGGCCAACTGATAAACCTCCCGAGCCAAAGGCCTCTGACCTGCTTCCAAATGAGCCAAGCTACCCATGGATTTCCGACTAAGAGCGTCGGCTACCACATTCGCTTTTCCTGGATTGTACAAAATATTCATATCATAATCCTTGAGCAATTCTAACCACCTCCGCTACCTTAAGTTCAAATCCTTCTGTTTTAATAAATATTGAAGACTTTTGTGGTTTGTGAACACATCCACATGGACCCCATAAAGATAATGCCGCCAGATCTTCAATGCAAACACAACCGCCGCGAGCTCCAAATCATGCGTCGAGTAATTCTTCTCGTGATTCTTGAGCTGCCTAGAAGCATATGTTATTACCTTACCACAATGCATCAATACACAACCCAAACCAACCCTTGAAGCATCACAATACACCACAAACCCTTCTAAACCTTCTGGCAAGGTCAACACTGGCGCCGAAGTCAATATTGATTTCAATTCTTGAAAACTCTTTTCGCAAGCATCGGACCACTGGAACTTAACCGTTTTCTACGTCAGCTTAGTCAATGGGGAGGCCAGGGTAGAGAATCCCTCCACTAACCTCCGATAATATCCAGCCAAACCGAAGAAACTGTGAATCTCTATCGGGGTCGTTGGTCTAGGCCAATCCTTTAACGCTGCAATCTTTTGGGGATCAACCCAAACCCCTTCCCTGGAAACAACATGGCCCAAAAAGGTGACTGATTCTAGCCAAAACTCACATTTTGAAAACTTTGCATACAACTGGTGCTGATGAAGAGTCTGCAGAACTGCCCTGAGGTGATTAGCATGATCTTCCTGACTTCGTGAATAAACAAGGATATCGTCAATGAAGACAATCACAAAATAGTCAAGAAACGGTTTGAAAACTCGATTCATAAGATCCATAAAAGCTGCTGGGGCGTTGGTTAGCCCAAAAGACATTACCAGAAATTCAAAGTGCCCATATCGAGTCCTGAAGGAAGTCTTAGGAATATCCCGCTCCCTTATCTTTAACTGGTGATACCCGGACCGCAAATCAATCTTTGAGATGAACTTAGCACCTTGCCGATAATCAATACACATCCGAAGCGATCAGTCTTTCTTTCTGAAAAAAAGAATCGGTGCGCCCCAAGGCGACACACTTGGCCGAATGAAACCATTTTCTAATAGATCTTTCAATTGTTCTTTTAACTCTCTCAATTCTACTGGCGCCATTCGGTAGGGTGGAATAGATATTGGATGCGTATCTGGCAATACATCAATCCCGAAATCGATCTCTCTATCTGGTGGAATCCCAGGAAGCTCGTCCGGAAATACTTCAAGAAATTCATTCACAACAGGCACATACTCGGGAGCAGGCAACTCTGAAGTGGTGTCCGCAACCCAGACCAAATGGTAGATGCACCTTTTTTTGATCATCTTTGAGACCTTAAGGTAGGAAATAAGCCTACCTCTTGACACAACATTATTCCCCTCCCACTCGATAACTGGTTCATTAGGAAATTCGAGCCTCATAGTTATGGTTCGATAGTCGAGTTTAGCAAAGCACGAATAGATCCAATCCATCCCATAATTACATCAAAATCTACCATTTCTAACTCAATAAGATCGGCCGTGGTATATCGACCACGCACCGTGAAAACACAATTCCTATAGACTCGCACGGCCGTAATAGCATCACCAACCGGGGTCGACACAGAGAACGGCTCATGAAGCTGTTCGGGTTCTATCCCAAAACTTGAAGCAATACATGGAGTAACATATGACAAAGAAGAGCCGTGATCAATAAGAGCATAAACATCATGTGACTGAACAGTCAGAATACCTGTGATAACATCTGGAGAAGCCTCCACACTCTGGAAACCACTCAAAGCATAGAACCGACTGGGTCCCCCTTGACCCCGTGCTCTTCCCCTAGCTGTACCGCGCCCTGCGGGAGCTGGAGGGCCACGGGCTGGAGGGCGTGTTGAAGATGTAGCGACTGAAGAACTGGATGGCTGAGCAGTGCCCCTACCCGTGCCCTGACGGGGTAGACGACAGTCTCGCTGAACATGGCCTCTCACTCCACACCTATAGCATACCGGTATGTCCAAGTAACATGGCTCATACGGAAACCTCCCGCACTTAGGGCATGGGGCCCTCCGCTGCTGCTGGAACCTCCCACCTGAACGACCCGACTGATGGAACCTCCTGCTGTCTGAACTTGGTCCAGCGCGACCTCCCTGCTGATAACTGTGCCCTGATGGCGGCGCACTTGCTGAGGACAGAGATGGCCCTGATGACCCTCTCCCAAGGGCTGATCTCCCTCCTCCAACTGAACTCCCAGGGTTGCCCGCTGACCGGGCCCTACTACTACACTCCCTCTCTATTCTTATCTTTAATTTCCGACCCTCCGTAGCCTGGGCAAATCCCAGAATCTTCCCGTAGTTCATATCTGAATGCAGAGCAGCTATTGTATTGGTAAAAAAAGAGTTTCACACGTAAGCCAACTCTTGACAACTCAACCACTTATGTGGACACAGGAGAATGCGACAGCTGGATGAGATTCTTTGAAGAAGTACAGAACAAAGAGGCACGATTCAATAAACCCACGAGCTCATCAGCTACGGGAAACTCAACCTGATCAAGACAGGGACGAGACACGTTCAGAATGAATCTGGACAGAGCTACGGGCATATTCAAGGACCCACAATTGATTACTCGTACGTTATGTAACCGTACCCCAATTACCGTTGTCCTTTGTAACGCGGATAATCATAGCAAGAATTGTACTTATATCAAGGAATCTCCTATATAAGGGACGACAATACAGCTTGTAAAGGCATCTGATTCTTGAATACAATCTACTTTTCTTTTCTATATTTCTGCAATATTATCTATTATTCATTTTTCTCTATCTCCTTGTTTATCAGTAACCCGTGTTCATCCTAGAAATAGCTTTAGTCAAAGGATCTAATTCTTTGGTTAAACAAATTGGTTCCGCTACTGGGAATCTAATAATCTTTGTTTGCTTTTCAAGTGATATCCTTTGAACTATGTCGAACTCCAACGACAACAACCAGCAAAGGAATGGAACCCCAGTTCCATCACCTTCAAGACCCCCACATGGTTCAAGGAAAATCCCCAGAAAGATCCAATAACAACAATGATAATAATGATCAAACGGTGGAACAAGATCGAGTAAAGCAAATGATTGCAGAGTATGTGAGCCAAGCTTTGCAAGAATTTGGAGGGGATTACCGGCAGCGTTACCTGCACCACCGACACCATCCCCCAATAATACCATCACCATGGAAAATCCCCAATCTGGGTTGGCAAACTCAGGAAGGGGAGATACTCCTAATGAATCTCTCGAAGCGAGACCAGGTATGTCTAATAAAGGGACAAAGTCCAATCCCTACCGGTGCACGCCCACACGCCCGTCACACAGCATGTGTGTCACCTTATTTATCAAAACAACATGAAATACCGGGGTTTCATACCCTCAGGTCAAGATTACGTTCGTTACTTACCTCAGACCGGAAGAAAACTACTCCGCGTTGCCTTTGCTTCTCGACTCGGCCTCAACGTGCTCTGAATCTATTCAAAACATATTTGTATCATCAAAATATTCTAAAGGGACAAAGTCCACTCGAAAATATCAAGTTTACATCAGAAATTCCGAAATTGGCCGAACCCGATCCCTGGGTCCACGACTCGGATTCCGATAAAAATCACAAAACTAGAATCCTTGTGCTCTCACGAGTTCATGCATGCCAAATACATCAAAATCGGACCCCAAATGGCCCCTCAATTCCCCAATTTAAACTCTCAAGTTTCAAGCCTTTAATCTTCCAATTTCACCACTAAAACATGATTAAACAATGGGATAATTACCATAAACACAAGATACAAAAGTCCATGTAGCTTACCTCACTAAATACACTTGATTTCCCCTTGAAATCACTGCTCAAAGCTCCAAAATCCGTCAAAAATGGTGAAGAAAATGAGAGAATTTCGCGAAGGCAACCTTATATAGGTTCTGCCCAGCTATATCGCACCTGCGACCAAAATATATGCATCTGCGGTCCTCATCACGCACCTGCGGGCCCGCAGGTGCGACCAAACTTTCGCACCTGCACTCCCAAGCTAGGTTCCTCTTTTTTGTATCTGTGCAAGGCGTTCCGCACCTGCGGCTCCCCGTCCGCAGGTGCGACCACACCAGAAGGCCTGCACCAGTAGCCCTTTGCTGCAATTTTTCCCAACTTCCAGCCTCCCGAAATCAATCCCGAGCCCCTCGAGCCCTCAACCAAAGTACCAACAAGTCATATATCAATATACTAACCTAGTCGAACCCTCGGAACGCTCAAAATAACATCAAAACACTAAATCGAATCCAAATTCAAGCCTAAGGATTCCAAACTTCTGAAATTCGCCAATGATGCCGAAACAACCTAAACCACGTCCGAACGACCTGAAAATTTGCACACAAATCCCAAATAACACTAAGGACCTGCTCCAACTTCCAAAATTCCATTCCGAACCCGATAGCTAATTTTCCACTGTCGACCGGAAATCGCCAAAAATCCAATTTCGCCAATTCAAGCCTAATTCTACTCCGGACCTTCGAATGACATTCTGAACACACTCCTAAGTCTTAAATCACCAACTGAAGCTATTAGAGCCACGAAAACCACATTCCGAGATCATTTACCTACAAATCAACTTCCAGTTGACTTTTCCAACTAAATCACCAACTTAAGAGACTAAGTGTCCCATTTCTCATCACAACCAATCCGAACCCGAACCAATCAACTCAACGCAACACAAATGAGTTGAACCATACAAGAATGCACAGAAATGGGAAAAACAGGGCTAAACTCTCGGAACAACCGATCTGGTCGTTGCATCTTCTTAAAATAAATAAATATAACAATAATCAATGGAAAAAACACAAACAATATTATAAGGAACAATCATATTAATCCATAACATGTTCTTATAATACTACTTTGATCCATTTGACGTCAGTACATATAATAACTAAAAGCACATATCGAGCTAAGCATTAGGTTATCCTAGCACTTCAACAAAGAAGATCACTGCCCCTGATGTAGCCTCAACTAGTTCAAAGAGAAGAACACTCCCTTTCTTCAGATTATTGTCGACAACAAATTTTTTCCACCCCTTAACGAGTCTTCACCGACTACCACTTGTGAGAGTCACATCCCACTCCTTCCCAGTACATAGAAGCATTGTTTTAACCGAAATAGGAGGAAGATAGTCACAAATACTCTCTAGAAGAAACTACAAGAACATAATGTAAAGATAGGTTTCAAGGTTCATTGCTAGTTGGGATAATCAATAGTTATCAAATCATGAAGATTTAAATAAAAAAAATTAACAAATCATCACGTCTAATGTACGATCTGGGCACGTTCATCCGAAACCATGGATAGAAATCCTCTTCAATCCATCCGTTAGCATTCATGTTTAGAGTATCTATTTTGTTGGAGAGTTTGAATTATTGTTTAACATTTAACTTGTTATTCAGATATATATAAAGATTCAAAATTTTAATTTCCCTCAAATTATATTTTTAATTTTCCCTTTGTTTCCCTCCGAAAATTGTACTTGACATTTTAGTCCAAAAATGTCATCTTGTTTCCCTCCTAATAAAGAAGCTAGAATACATTTTAGTCCTAAAATTTAATCATGTTTTCCCTTTGATTATAATTAAGATTAATCTGTTACTAGACAGCTTAATGCATTACAAAAATTAGACAGTGGACTTATATGGTTGCCATTCGCCAATAAATATGAACTTAATGAATGAAATTATATAAACGGCTATAATATAACTATGGATCGCAACGATGTAATTATCATAAGTCATATTACTACAACCTTAGTCGGTGGACTTATATGGTTTCCATTGGCCGATAAATATGAACTTAATGAATGAAATTATATAAATGGCTATTATATAACTATGGATCGCAACGATGTAATAATCATAGGTCATATGACTAAAACCTTAGTCGGTGAATGGTTGCCATTGGCCGATATGTAGGATCTTAATGTATGAAATTATATAAACGGCTATAATATAACTATGAGTCGCAACGATGTAATTATCATAGGTCATATGACTACAACCTTAGTCAGTGGACATATATGGTTGCTATAGTCCTAGACGTATGACCTTAATGAATGAAATTATATAAACGACTATTATATAACAGCTATTATATAACTATTAATCGCAACGATGTAATTAGCATAGGTCATATGACTACAACCATAGTCGGTGGACTTATACGATTGACATTGGCCGATACGTATGACCTTATTGAATGAAATTATATAAACGGCTATTATATAAATGGCTATTATATAATTATGAATCGCAACGACGTAATTAGCATAGGTCATATGACAACAACCTTAGTCGGTGGACTTATATGGTTGCTATAGGCCGATACGTATGACCTTAATGAATGAAATCATATAAACGGTTGTTATATAAACGGATATTATATACCTATGAATCGCAATGATGTAATTACCATAGATCATATGACTACAACCTTAGTCGGTGGATTTATATGGTTTCCATTGGCCGATAAGTATGAACTTAATGAATGAAATTATATAACAGGCTATTATATAACTATGGATCGCAACGATGTAATTATCAGAGGTCATATGACTACAACCTTAGTCGGTGAACTTATATGGTTACCACTGGCCGATATGTGTGACCTTAATGTATGAAACTATATAAACGGCTATAATATAACTATGAATCGCAACGATGTAATTATCATAGGTCATATGACTACAACCTTAGTCGGTGAACTTATATGGTTGCCATTGGCCGATACGTATGACCTTAATGTATGAAATTATATAAACGGCTATAATATAACTATGAATTGCAACAATGTAATTATCATAGGTCATATAACTACAACCTTAGTCGGTGGACTTAAATGGTTTCCATTGGCTGATACGTATGACCTTAATGAATGAAATTATATAAACGACTATTATATAACTATGAATCGCAATGATGTAATTAGCATAGGTTATATGACTACAACCTTAGCCGATGGACTTATATGATTGTCATTAGCCGATACATATGAACTTAATGAATAAAATTATATAAACGACTATTATATAACTATGAATTGCAACAATGTAATTATCATAGGTCATATGACTACAACCTTAGTCGGTGGACTTATATGGTTTTCATTGGCCGATACGTATGACCTTAATATATCAAATTATATAAATGGCTATTATATAACTATGAATCGCAACGATATAATTAGCATAGGTCATATCACAACAATCTTAGTCGGTGGACTTATATGATTTTCATTGGCCGATACATATGACCTTAATGAATGCAATTATATAAACGGCTATTATATAAACGGATATTGTCTTTAACCGTACTAATGGAACTTTTATTGATTTTGCTACTCTAGGGGAACTATTCGTTTGTAGAAGAGGTCGAACTTTGGAGTTTCTTTATTTCTTTGTTATAGAGAATTATTAGGTAAAATAGAAAATAAAAAATAAAAAAGGAGGAAGGTAAAATAAAATTCAGGGAAAAATTAGTCAGAAAAGGAAATAATAAAGTAGATAAAAAATGTACCTACTGTTTGAACTTTTTAAAAAAAAACTGATCGGGGTGAATGGAAGAAATTAAAATTGACCCTGTTAAGGGTGAGATTCGATCTCCCGACCCCTCACTAATAAAAGCAACCACTACCCTTACTTGACCAAAGCACCTATTAACCCTTTTGTGTTTTATATGTTTTCGTGCTTATACATTGGAGCCCTAAAATTTTCTGTATAACTATACATATCCTCCGGTGAGGTTAATCGATCCTTCCAAATTTATAAGTCTGTGGATCCGCCCATGCTCCCTTGACGCTCCATCTTCGGAATTTCAACAGGTTTCTTGCTTCTTCTTCTTCTTCCACTTATTTGTTGCATCATTTAATCTTAACTTGGGAGTACTATTCTCATTAGTTTTTCCCTATAATCTGAATCCTAATATGATGCCTCCAGTTGACAAAAGACATTGCAGTGGAACTTTACCTTTCGATATACTAAGCAACCTTCCTGAGGATGTACTTGATGATATTCTTATACGTATGCCTTTACCAGATATTGTGAGAACAATCATCTTATCAAGCAAACGGAGATATAAATGGTGTAGACTTCCACAATTTACTTTTGATCAAACACTTTGGAAAATACACCAAACAAGTTACTTTGAAAATATTATCCGCCACATTTTGACCCTTCATGAAGGACCTGTTAAATAGTTTACACTCTCAATTCCGTATTTGGAAGACTTCACTTATATTAGAAAGTTGATAGGGTTCCTCTCTGAAAAAATGGCATTGAACATCTTATTCTTAAATTTTCAATCAGGGGGGAACCATACAAATTGCCTGCTTCATTTTTCAAATGTTTGCATTTGAGGCATCTATCTCTTGAAGATTGTTTAATATCTCCTTCACCAGCCTTCAGAGTTTTTGGAAGATTAATTAGCCTGAAGCTATACAATGTTACAATTTTGTCCACATTTCTTGGAAGCTTAATCTCTCATTGCCCATTGCTCGAGCAATTGGTGCTTGAAATCTCAGATAATTACAGCAGTGTCATTGAAATTAATGCCCCCAAATTGAAGTCCCTTGACTTCACAGGCAGAGTAAGCTTTATCTATATAAAAACTATTCCTCTTCTGGCTAATTATCGCTTGCTCTTAGGGGAGACTATATCCTGGAATCAAAACATCACATTACTAGTTTTTTTTAGTCTTTTTGTACGATGGAACATCTCCATTTGGATAACCATAGTGTCAAGGTAAATGTGTTTCATAACTTCATTTTAATGCATTTTCATAGATGGAACATATTTTGGGCTATGAGCCATCCTTCAATTTGGGATGTTCTTTCTATTTATTGGTTGTAGGTGCGGGAGAAGTACCAACTAGTCTTCCCTCTCATCTTAACTGTGTGAAATATCTTTACCTCTTTGATCTTTATCAGAGTGAATTATATTTCGCCGCATGTGCTATGTGCTTGATGAGAAGCTTACCATATTTACAATATCTGGAAATGAAGGTTCTTACTTAATCGTTTGGTTATTTTCTTTAGTTCTCATTACTTGGTGGCTTCTTTATACCCTCGATCTTTATTAGAATTTGGTGTTTTTATTTTATTCTTTCTTTGGTGGATAATAGTTGTGATGACCCAAAAGGTCATCCTATGTTAATTTATCTAAATCTATGTTCTAAGGCCCTGAAAGCCTCCGTTAATCACACCTCGATATGTGTGCGCATCCCGGGCGTGTAGCCGGGAAGATTTTATGCGAAAACTTGATGAAAAGTTGAAATTTATAATAATTAATTGATTAAAGTTGACTTTGATCAACATTTTTGGTAAACGAACCCAGACCCGTGATTTGACGGTCCCGCAGGGTCCGTAGGAAATATGGGACTTGGGCGTATGCCCGGAATCAAATTCCAAAGTCCCAAGTCCGAGAAAAGAATTTTTAAAGAAAATTGTTTTCTGAAAATAATAAAGACTTTTGAAAATGAATTTTGATGTGAAACCTGTGTTACCGGGCCTGTATTATGGTTCCGGAGTCCAGAAAAAGTCTAATATGTGTTATATGAGCTATCTGTAAAATTTGGTGTAAAACAGACTTGGTTTGACGTGTTTCGGATCAAAAATGGAAAATTTGATAGTTTATGAAGTTTGAGAAAATTCTATAGATTTTGGAGTTTAATTCATTGTTTTTGATGTTATTTTGGTGGTTTCATTGCTCGAATAAGTCCGTAGGATGATTTTGAGGTCGTGTGTATGTTGGGTTTGAGGTTCCGAGGGCTCGGGTGAGTTTCAGGTAGGTCCCGGGAGGTCTTTTGGCTTAAAATATAGCTATCGGAGGTCACAGAACTCAGATCTCTGAACCTACCACCGAGGTCCGCGGTCCTTTTGCGCGGACTGCGCTGAGGGCTTCGCGGCCGTGGTC
The DNA here is from genome assembly GCA_005239505.1 of Nicotiana paniculata. Classification (NCBI taxonomy): domain Eukaryota; kingdom Viridiplantae; phylum Streptophyta; class Magnoliopsida; order Solanales; family Solanaceae; genus Nicotiana; species Nicotiana paniculata. The sequence continues at coordinate 34,789 of MDKI01063518.1, forward strand.
ATTTTTTTGCGGTACGCGGTGGAGCAGCTAAGCCATTGGTCCGACTTCGGAGGCCTATATTGTTTTATCTACAAGGAATTTTGAGATGATTCAAAAATGAAAAGTAAATAAATCGTAATTTGGACATCTGTAGAGAAAGTTATGACGAAAATACTAAAGTTTATCACTGCAGTCATTTTTCTTGGTTTTCTTAAGCTTTTCTTGGTCTTTGCTAGCGCGGCCGCAGTCCATTTTTCGCTGACCGCGGTGGGACCTGAGGGAGGTATAAATAGACGGGAATTTCAGTTATTTTCATTTTTCAAATCCCTAAAAACATAAGAGGCAATTTTCCAAACACTCTTTCTTCTCCAAAACATTAGTAAGTGATTTCTAACTCATTTTCTTTATTCCTTAACTTCTTTTTACCCTAGAACCTAGGCCTAAAATCATGAAATCAAAGTAGAAATTAGGGGTTTTGGGTAGAGTTAGGGTTTTTGGAACTTTGGGTAATTCAACCTCAATTTGGGGTCGGATTTCAAAACAAATTATATATTTGGACTCGTGGGGGTATGGTTGATCAGGTTTTGGTTCGAGCCTCGTGTTTGGACCAAGCAGGCCCGGGGTCGAATTTTGGTATTTTTGGAAGAATGCTAGGAAATGGATAATTAGGCTATGGGATCGATTTATTGAGTCACTATTGATATAATTAAGTTAATTATGTCTAGATATTGTATTTCGAAGTTGAATTCAAAAGGAAAAGCGGTGTTAGATGCTTGATTGCTATTTTTGTACCCGAGGTAAGTGTCTTGCCTAACTTTGGTGAGGGAATAGGTATCGTATGCTAGGTGCTAAGTGTTTATCATGTCCAATGCATAGGTGAGGTGACGAGTATCTATGCATTGTGTGTCAAGCATGACTGTGAGTCCATTTTTGATGAAATTCTTGTCCTTACTTCCATATCAATTGTATTATGAATTTATCTAAACTTGGAAGTTGATTGTGTTGAAAAGCCTGGTTGATGAACTTGTGATGCAATGGTCCTATTGAGGACCCAACTGTAAAGGATATACTTGATAAGGTTGGTTATAGCTGAGACCTTTACCGGGCAATTTGTTATGATAATGACTGATATTTTCCCCTTGTCGGGTGATTATGATTTGTGATTCCACTATGATGCATTCCTTGCCATTTTGATAATTGCCATTGCATTGGTAAGGAAGAGTGTAAAGCACGAAGGGTGATGTCGTGCCATAATTTACATTGATCACATCATATATTGCATAGTGAGGAAGAGAGTAAAAGCACGAAGGGTGATGTCGTGCCATGATTTACATTGATTACATCATATATTGCATAGTGAGGAAGAGAGTAAAAGCACGAAGGGTGATGTCGTGCCATGATTTATATTTAAAAGCACGAATTGATGTCGTGCCATGATTTATATTTAAAAGCACGAAGGTTGATGTCGTGCCATGATTTACATTGCCATACATGATACATTGCATCGTGAAGAAGAGAGTAAAAGCACGAAGGTTGATGTCGTGCCATGATTTAAATTTCCATACATGATACATTGCATCGTGAGGAAGAGAGTAAAAGCACGAAGGGTGATGTCGTGCCATGATTTACATTGCCATACATGATACATTGCATCGTGAGGAAGAGAGTAAAAGCACGAAGGGTGATGCCGTGCCATAATTCATGTTTTCTTACATCGTACATTGCATTGTAAGGAAGAGAGTAAAAGCACGAAGGGTGATGTCGTGCCATTTATTACATTTTTGGCATTATATTTGTTTCATTAGCATATTTCTGATAAATTGCCTTCTTGTATGTTCCTATGTACTTAATTAACTGCTCTATCTCACTTGTTACCCCATTGTCTGCTCCCGTATCCCCCAATGTATTTTTTTATCTCTTGCTTTGTTTTTCCACGATATATGTTGTAGAATTGGACAGGTTAACGTTGTTGTCAAGTCTAGCCTCGTCACTACTTCGACCGAGGTTAGGCTCGGCACTTACTCAGTACATGAGGTTGGTTGTACTGATGCTACACTGCACATCTTATTGTTGTGCAGATCCCGCACCCGGACCCAGTGGACAGCATTGAGGGAGGCTCCTTCATTCCACCCCAGAGGCTTCAAGGTATACCCTCTGGCGTTCGTGGGCCTTGGCGTCTCTCCTATCCCTAGTTTTTGTATTTCTGTCTTGTTTTTCCTCTAGTTTTCAGAGACAGTCATGTATTTCATTTCAGACTTTTTATTTAGCACTCCTATAGACATTTCGTAAGTTTGTGACTCCAGGTTTTGGGGAATTATTGCAACGTTGTATTATGTTATCCTTACTTATCTTTGACACTTTATCTATTTCCGCTGTTAAAAATTGTGAACTGTTTTAGTTTATTCTGTTAATTCGGTGTTATTATGTTAGTTTAACTGTACACATTGGCTTGTCTAGCGGGTTCAACGTTAGACGCCATCACAGCCCGAAGGTGGGATTTCTGGTCGTGACAATAGTGGGGTACCTCTAGCTCTGGATTATCTTGATTTGGAAGGAAGATTTGGAGATACAACATTCAACCACCTCAGAGTAATTGTGATTGGGAGCATTCGAGGGACAAATCCTCACATGCAATTGGTCAAGCTTCTTTTGGAAAAATCTACGGCTCTTCTGAGAATCATAATTGAGGCATTGACCTATGAATATTATGAAAGTATCACAACACTAATTGAGCGGTCAGAATTTTAGTATGCATCACCTAAAACAGAAATTGTCTTCAAATTAACTAGTACTAGTATATAATCACAATTTTGATCTTCCCGCAGCTTTAATCAAACATATATTTGGCTAAATTGTTTGGAAGTTGAAGTGACTTGATAGAAAATGAGTGTTGATGTAGTAGTAGTAGTAGTAGTAGTAGTAGTAGTGGTGGTGGTGGTGGTGGTGGTGGTGGTGGTGGTGGTGGTAGTAGTAGTAGTAGTAGTAGTAGTATATCGTTGTGTTTTTCCTTACCATAAGTCGAGGTAATTTAAGATTGATGTTTTGACTATTCCGTTACATGCGTAATGAATTCGACCTCGCAGATGTTTAAACTATTCTGTTACATGCATAATGACTATTCTGTTACATGTCGTGTGTTAATTTTCTTATGTTTCGTGCTGTGAATCATTCATCATTTGCACAAATGCAAATTTTACTGTGTGTTTGTTACTAGACAACTTAATGCATTTCAAAAAATTAGCTTAATACTAGACAGTGGACTTTAATGGTTGCCATTGGTCGATAAGTATGATCTTAATTAATGAAATTATATAAACGGCTATTATATAAATGGCTATTATATAACTATGAATCGCAACGATGTAATTAGCATATGTCATATGACTATAACCTTAGTCGGTAGACTTATATGGTTGCCATTGGCCGATACATATGACCTTAATGAATGAAATTATATAAACGACTATTTTATAACTATGAATCGCAACAATGTAATTATCATAGGTCATATGACTACAACCTTAGTCGGTGGGCGTTTATGGTTGCCATTGGCTGATACGTATGACCTTAATGAATGAAATTATATAAACGACTATAATATAACTATGAATCGCAACGATGTAATTATCACAGGTCATATGACTACAACCTTAGTCGGTGGACTTATATCGTTGCCATTGGCCGATACATATGGCCTTAATGTATGAAATTATATAAATGGCTATAATATAACTATCAATCGCAACGATGTAATTATCATAGGTCATATAACTACAACCTTAGTCGGTGGACTTCTATGGTTGCCATTGGCTGATACGTATGACCTTAATGAATGAAATTATATAAACGACTATTATATAACTATGAATCGCAATGATGTAATTATCATAGGTTATATGACTACAACCTTAGCCGGTGGACTTATATGATTGTCATTTGCCGATACGTATGAACTTAATGAATAAAATTATATAAACGGCTATAATATATCTATGAATTGCAACTATGTAATTATCATAGGTCATATGACTACAACCTTAGTCGGTGGACTTATATGGTTACCATTGGCTGATATGTATGAACTTAATGAATAAAATTATATAAACGACTATAATATAACTATGAATCGCAACGATGTAATTATCATAGGTCGTATGACTACAACCTTAGTCTGTGGACTTATATGGTTGCCATTGGCTAATACGTATGACCTTAATGTATGAAATTATATAAACGGCTATAATATAACTATGAATTGCAACTATGTAATTATCGTAGATCATATGACTACAACCTTAATCGGTGGACTTATATGGTTGCCATTGGCCGATACGTATGACCTTTATAAATGAAATTATATAAACGGACATAATATAGTTATGAATAGCAATGATTTAATTATCATAGGTCATATGACTATAATTTAAACGGTCAATATTAATATAACATTAGTCAATGGCCAATTTAAATATTTCATAATTAAATTGCTATCTAGGTCCGAAATTTATTAATTGAAGTCAAAATTAAAATTACAAGGGGACTAAATATGCAAACTAATCATTTTAATTAGGTTCCAAATCTGCATTTTACTAAACTTTATGGTCAAAAGAGTCTTTTTAAATTGTTGGTCGTGTATATATACACACTCATCCAAACAACCCTAAAGACATAAACACATAATCTTACCCAAACCCTAGAAAACCAATTATGGAATCCTCTCCCAGCAGTTCTGCCAAACGACCCCTCTCTTACTCTTCTTCTGATGACAACGACGAATAGCATAATCTGATATTTGAAGTGATTATGAAAGAGTCATACATCAATCGCGACTATTTGGTATTGTTTTTATAAATAATTAAATCAATAACCTTCGACAATGTTAGTTTTTCATGGGGGGGGGGAGGGAGGAGTTGGATTAAATGAGTTTCTTCCTACTAAAATTTTTTTATTCTATTTCCAGCATATTCCAAAACGAATGTACCAGTATCTTCCTGAAACAACAAGCACTGTGATTCTTCAATATGGTGGCAAAGAGTGATTTGTAGGATTGACTGTTGGTGATCGAAGAAGGCTCAAGGATGGCTGGAAAAATTTTATGGTGAATTATGATATCAAGCGAGGTTGTGTCGTGAAATTTCAGTTGGTTGAAGTTGTGCCATTGTTTGTTATTTTCAAAGTGGAAGTGAAAGGACAAGGAACTTTGGAAGATCTGGTTGAAATTAATTAGTTTTTAGGTTATGTTTGTGTTGTTTTTTCTTTTGTTTTTTTAGTTTTAGTTTGTAAGTTCATCCAGTTGTTGTATGTGTAATTTTATTTTCGTTTTGAACTATGAATGATATCAATTTGAGTTTTTACGTTATGTTCATTCTTCATTCAGTTTTTTGTTTTTTGTTTTTTTATCCAGTTTTTTTCCATCTTTTAATTAATACAACACTCCTAGATAATGGAAATTATTTTTAAAAAAAATCTGGAATTCGAAAGAGTTAGGTAGAGTAAATAAGAGGTATAAATGCTTTATTCGGAAGTTAAAGGGTTGGTATGTGAATAGTTTTGTTAGTTAATACAATTCAATACGATATATTTTTGCAACCAAAATAGTTAATACAATTCAATACAATTTTTGTAACGGAAATAATTAATACAACATATAGTCGCACCACTGACTGGATTCTTTGGCTAACTATAATGTAAATAATTTCAGTGAATTAGTTTAAGAGTTCTGTTAGGCTAATTAAGGATAACTTGTATGGGAAATTAGTGCTTAGGTTTCAAATATGGGAACTTGTATGCCGGGACAAGATATTATACAGTTTTTTGAGGAGGGAAAAAAAGCTGCCAAAATTGAACGAAAAAAAAAGTTAAGAAGAAAATTAGCATTCAATTTTTTTTAGGAGGGTGGTTGAAATATATTTTTGGATTGGGTTGACCCTATATATATAGTCACATACTCAAATCCTAAAGACATAAAACACACTCACATATTGTTGATACCTAATTTTTTCCTAATTTATTTTAAATATACATATGTACCTTCAAAATAGTGCATGAGCATCATCAAGTATTTTTCCATAATTTTTAAAGGCTTTTAACCAATTTATTCTCGCATAAATAATTATTAATTGCATTTCACATAATTTTATGATGATTTATCATTTAATTTTCATCATCTATATCCATAGAAAGCTTTAAATATTTTTATATACATATCATAATTGTATTTTTGCATCCTTAGGCTAAAATTGCATATTTTGCAATAATAGCCCATATATATGCACAATTACCATTTCTTTTTTTTTTTTTACAGAAAATGACTCTTTATATTTTTATAATATGAAGTAAATATTTTAAATTATTTTTATGCGCAAGTGATATTTTTGTTATTTATTAATTATTTTTTTTATAAATTATTTATGTGTTAAATTGGGTATTTAAAATATAGCCCCCTAAAACCCCAATTTCGGACCTAGCCCAAGTACCTACACTACCCAATTACCCCAGCCCAATACACAACATAAAATCAATTGACTCAGACCCATTAACCCAATCCCTATACTCGTCCAAAACACCCGACCCAATCCCCATTTAAATCACAGTCGTTGATCTTTGAAGATCAACGACTCGTACCACTCCACCCCTTTTAGTTATAACCTAACCCGTCTAACCCTAACTCATTTCACCCACCCCGCCGCGCTCAAACTCTCTCTTCTTCTCCTCTTTCGAAATCCTAGCGCTATAATCCACATTTCCCCTTCGATTCCAACTTAGAGATGGAATCCATTAACGATTCCCTTACCTTATTAGCCCTCTCCTATTACTGGTTAACTGATTATGGTATTAAATAATCACTTGCCTAATATGGAAAACAGATCTCTCTTGTTTTGAACCAAATCTGGTTCGAACCTTTACTTCTTTTCATCTATGTTCATTATCGTCCCTTTATGGTATGAATCTCTGAGATTTTTGTTCAATTCTTCACTTACCCTAAAGCTAGGGTTCAGATCTTTTCAGATCTGTTATAGTTTTCTGTTTTTTGTTAAATATTTTCCTTTAATATTTCTGTATATCTATCTATGTGCATCTCTATTATGATTTTTCTGACTAATTTTTTTCCCTAAAAATTAGGGTTTTGATTCTTAAAAATCGAACCAAATCTGGTTCAATATTTAATGATGATGTTTATCCGTCTCTATGCATCTTTATTATAGTTTTTCTTTTGATATTCTTGACTAATTTTATTACCCTAAAAATTAGGATTTTGATTTTATTTTTTCCTTCAATGATTCTGTCTATCTGTTTTTATGACTCTTCCCATTAATTATTTCACTTAGGAGTCTTTGATTCCCCAAATCTGTATGAATCCTTAATTACTGTGTTAAATCTCTAACTATATGTTTTACGCGTGTATGTACTTGTTACTTCTGGCTTACCTTAAATAAAGTTCTGAGTTTCTTTTCCTTAATTAACTGATTAGATCTTTTCCTTGATTGGTTATTACCTTAGTTGTGGGATCTAGTCTAGTGCTATTTAAACCCCATTCCCCCTTTCCCCTTGATACAGACTCGAACTCTCAATACTCTCACTAAAAAACTCAGCTTTTACTCTGATTCTTTGCTCGTTTGTTTCTGGTCTTGGCCGGTTGAAAGCCAAGGCCAATTGCTTCTGGACTTAACTATTGTTGTGTACTTTCTTACTTTTTTGCCTAACTGATAAGCCATTATCCCTTTGCCATTTTATTTTCTTCATGTCTCCACAGCCTGTGTTATTCGACCAGTATGTTTTAACTTGATTTTAGCATGATTCTGCCTTTATGCTTCTATGATTATCTTTTAATATTGTTAATCTGAGATTGGTTGTGTTGAATAATATGAATCTCCTTAAGAAATTATGTTTAATCTGCTTCTTATGTGTTCTGAACCTATTCTGAATTTGAGTACCTTTAGGATAATGTTAGAAGGTTAAATCATCAATTAGCCCTAGACCTTTGAAACTTGTATTGTTACTAGGCTTCTTGTTCTTTGTTTATGTGCTTTGATAACTTTCTTTCTAACATGTCTTGGATTCATGTGGATTCTGACTGTTTGGTTCTCTATAGTTTAGTAAGGTTGTCCTAAATTCTAGCATGAACACCTAGCTTAACTAGACTGTTTTCCAGATTTCAACTTGTTTGAATTGTGTGTTTGAGCATGAACCTTGCTTGTTTTCTTAATGCAATTCTGCCTACAAGTTTTGTGTTCTAAACTTTGTTTTCTTCTAAAATCAGAAATGTTTTAAATTTGTCTCTACCTCTTTTACATGTTATTACTCTTTTAAAAACTTCTACTTTTAGTCCCTTAGGTTCTATCCTCAACCACCCCAGTGTGAGCACTGCTCAGGGTCCATGTGAGACTCTTATGAACTCTGACACACTGGGGACTGGTTCCTGATCTCTTTTGAATCATCTATGAAAATTTGGTTCTGGTGTGAGCATTGCCCTTGGTCCCTAAGGCCCTTGGGAACTTTGACACACCAGAAACCTGGTTCTATATGTGCTATGGGTGAGTCTTTCACCACTGACTATGTTGTACCTGTGAAATGAGCCTCAAAGTTGATATGGTTTGAAGGCCTGGTTACCCAGGTGTATTTGAGCTTAATAAAAGGCTCTCTATAGTTCATTTCATTACTATTATGTAATTCATTTGCTATTATGGCCTGTAATAAGCTTGTAATAAACAGATTCTGGGGTATTTAGTAAAATTGGGAGGATTTCTTATTTCCTTATTGTTAAACTGGGTAATAATCCTGCCTATATGGATTCTTCCATACTGTTAATTCTGCTCATTTGTCAAAACTGTTAAGTTCTGCGTTGTGTTTAGAAATCATGCCTATAGGATTTTCTTTAGCGATGTTGATTCTGCTTAAGGTGTTATATTGTGTGTGCGCATTAGAAATCATTCCTATAGGGTTAACATCATAGCTTTATTAGAAATCCTACCTATATGATGCACTAATTTGTCCAATAAATATGTGTTAGCAAGCATGCCTATAGGACTCCAATGTTTGATTCAATTGTTTTTTCTGACAGTATGCACCATTTCTACCTATGTACTGCTTAATAGATATCATGCCTATAGGATTAAACTAATTCAGTAATAGATATCATGCCTATAGGACTAAAAATCAATTTCAAACCTAGAGATCATGCCTATAAGACTTAAGTCAGTGCAGTAATTAGAAAGCATGCCCATAGGATTAAAGGGAAATACAAGGTTATGAATTGTGTCTATAAAGCTAAAATCAGTTTGCACTTAGAAATCATGCCTATAGGACGATAATCACCACACTCGTAGAAGTCATGCCTATAGGATTCTATTAATTGGTTTTGAATACAATCGACATTGTCAATCACTTAGACATTATGCCTATAGGACCTAATAACAATTCTGGATTCATAATTGTGATGCATTACTGCCTGAAGTGCCCAGATATTATACTGAATAAAATCAGTAGGCAAACAACATGTCTTAACACTCGCCTTAATAAAACTACCTCTGCACATCTGTTTTCTCACATAGATATCCTGCCTATAGAACATTAAGGCTAATAAAGTTTGCTAAATCGATTGCATGCATTTGCTGTTTTATGTGCGGAGGTCAACATGAGCCCATATTTGCTTTTATTTGAAAGTCCTAATTGTTTTTGTTTGTCGCCTAGTCTTTTACAATTTTAAGCTACTGAGGTTTAGTCTAGAACCATCCCAAATAGAGGTCCTAATGCCTTCAGGGACATAGGTAAGGGACGGGTAGTGCATACATAGGAAACGAACTAGAATCAACTATATGTCACGACCCCAAATCTAAACTGGCCGTGATGGCGCCTATCGTAGTACTAGGCTAGCCAATTTACTTTGCATAATAGAAGGAACTTTTCATTTAATTCAATAACGCGATTTATCATAAAACTTCCACTTTTAATATTTCACAAATACGGATAATCAAGGAAAAACATCTAAACAATATCCCAAAACCCGGAGTCAATAGTCATGAGCAACTAAATGGAACACAGAATCTGATACGATTTCCTTGATAGAACAAGTCTAGGAAATGTAAATAATGACAAAATAAGGAGAAGGGTGGGGCTGCGAATGTCGTGCAACTACCTCACAGTCTCCGATAAATGCTCCACTGAGAATGAATCAAATCTCACTCGACTCGGGCATCTGAATTTGCACACAAGGTGCAGGGAGTAACGTAAGTACGCCAACTCAGTAAGTAACAAATATAAATAAAGACTTGAGTGCAGTGACGAGATTTTAAAACCATGTAAATTTAGATAATGAATATCAGTGGAAATCAATAAAACAAGTCCGGAATCTACGTTCCGAAAGTTTCATAAAAACTCCAGTTTTCCCCTTTCCAAATCTCATATAAAACATTAGTTCAACATTTATCATTTAGAGTCTAAAATGTAAAGAAGAGTGAAAACAGTGGTTTCATAACAAATAAGCCCCTCGGGCACAGTATCGCTCACAAATAAAGCCTCTCGGGCAAGCCTCTCAGTCACTCGTGACTCAACTCTCGTCAAACAACACTCATCCTCAGCACTCACGCTCAATAGGTACCATATAATATCCGATGTGGCGTGCAACCCGATCTATAAATAGTGGAATGCGCTTACTGGGGGTGTACAGACTCCGGAGGGGCTCCTACAGCCCAAGCGCTGTATCGCTGCGGCGTGCAGTCCGATCCAATATATCTCGCTGCGGCGTGCAGCCCGATCCATATATATCTCGCTACGGCGTGCAGCCCGATCCATATATATCTCGTTGCGGCGTGCAGCCCGATCCACACACAAACTATCCTCATAATCCGGCTCTCGGCCTCACTCAGTCATCATCCTCACAAGCCGCACGGGTAACTCATCATAAATCACGGGGACTCAGCCTAAAATTTATCTTTCATTTGTTTGAAAACTAAGTGATAAATAGGAATGAACATTGAACAAGTATAAATCATGACTGAGATTATATTTTTCTATCAAAACAGTGTGAGAATAGTAGTAAAACACCTCTAAGGGTCCAAACAGGTCGGCACAAGGCCTCAAACATGGCGTAGAGCCCAAAATATAGTATAAATCTCTAAAATACGGAATATCATATGATTTCAAATCAAATACGCCGCTTAATAGTCGCTATGGGACGGACCAAGTCACAATCCCTACCGGTGCACGCCCACACGCCCGTCATCTAGCATGTGCATCACCTCATTTGTCAAAATAATACGAAATACCGGGGTTTCATACCCTCAGGTCTAGATTTACAATCGTTACTTACCTCAAACACGATGAAAGCTACACCGCGATGCATTTGCCCCTCGACTCAGCCTCAACGCGCCCCGAATCTATTCAAAACAGATTCATATCATCAAAATATGCTAAAGGAACAAAGCCCTCTCAAAAATAACTAATTAACATAAAAAATGCCGAAATTGGCCAAACCCGACCCCCAGGCCCGCATTTCGGATTTCGATAAAAATCACAAAACTAGAATCCTTGCGCTCTCACGAGTTCATGCATACCAAGTAAATCAAAATCGGACCCCGAATGGCCCCTCAAATCCCCAATTTATACTCTCCAATTTCCAGCCCTAATCTCCCAAATTTTCCCACTAAAACATGATAAAACAATGGAATAATTCCCATAAACACGAGATACAAGGTCAAAGTAGCTTACCTCACTGAATACACTTAATTCCCCCTTGAAATCCCAGCTCTAAGCTCCAAAATCCGTCAAAAACAATGAAGAATGAGTGAAAATTCGCGAAGGCAACCTTATATAGGTTCTGCCCAGCACTCTCGCATCTTCGACTCCATGATATGCACCTGCGATGCTGCACCTACGGAAAATCCCTCGAAGGTGCGGATTTTCACTTAAAACCAAATTTCGCATCTGCGACCTTCTACACGCACCTGCGGCCTCGCAGGTACGAGCCAACCTCCGCACCTGTGCTCCCAGGCCAGGCTCCCTAATTCCACATCTGCACAAGGTCGTTCGCAATTGCGCCTTCACACCTGCGGCTCCTTTTCCGCAGGTGCGGCCACACCAGAAGACCTGCACCAGCAGCCAATGTACTGCACATTTCCAACTTTTGACCTTCCGAAAACCATCCGAAATAAATCCCGAGCCCCTCAAGGCCTCAACCAAAAGTACCAACTAGTCATAAATCAATATTCCAACTTAGTCGAACCCTCGGAACACTCAAAATAACATTAAAACACCAAATAAAATCCAAACTTCAAGCCTAAGGATTTCTAAACTTCCGAACTCCGCCAACGATGCCGAAACCACCCAAACCACGTCTGAATGACCTGAAAATTTGCACACACATAACTTTCGAAATTCCATTCTAACCCCGATAGCTAATTTTCCACTGCCTGCCGAAAATTGCCAAAAATCTAATTTCGTATTCAAGCCTAATTATACTATGGACCTCTGAATGACATTCCGAACACACTCCTAAATCTCAAATCACCTAATGAAGCTATTCGAGTCACAAAAACCACATTCCGAGACCATTTACCTATAAGTCAACTTTCGGTTGACTTTTCCAACTAAATCACCAATTTAAGAGACTAAGTATCTCATCTCTATCCACAACCACTCCGAACCCGGACCAATCAACCCAACGCAACACAAAAGAGCTGAACCACATATAATGAAGAAAAAAGGAGAAAACGGGTTTAAAGCTCTCGAAACGGCCGGTCGGGTCGTGACACTAGAGCGCTTTAGGTAACAACTTAAAGATAGTAATGGGGTAGTAGAAGATAATATATTCCGTGCGCTAAATACCATGAGAACACCCCGACCTGAGGGAGTTACAAAGTATTGCACGGGGTGATCCTATTGGATAAAAAAACTTAGGACCCCCTCATCCCTATTAATTAGTTTTTTTTACTTTTCCTTAGACTAATTCACTTAATTAAGTTCGGATGGGACCCACTATTGTGGACCTCGAGGGGTGCCTAACACCTTCCCCTCAAGGTAATTTGAGCCTTACCCGATCTCTGGTTATGTAAACTGGTAATATGAGTTATCTGTTCTAGGTGCCCAACACACTTTAATCCGTTAGGTGGCGACTCTAAACCAATCCCTTTTATTTACCCTCTCAAAAAGAGTTGTCTTAAAAATGTCGAAACACGATTTCGCGAGAAAAATGGGGCGCAACACATACTCAAACCCTAAACTATGGATGCATCTTCTTCTACCAAACGATCCCTATCTTACTCTTCAACTAGCAGTGATGCCCTATCTTACTCTTCTACTAGCAGTGATAACGAAGAAGAGAATCCTCCAACATTTGAAGTGGATATGACTGATTCATGCATCGACTACAACGATCTGGTAAATTATTATGTCCATTAACCTTTATTTCTTTAACATAAAATACTTTTGTTTCTTATACCTTAACTCCAGAAAATATATATACAGCAGTATTGTATATCTTGATTCAGTTTCATATTTTCCAAAACTTAATAGTAATGCTTTTTTTAAAGTATATTCCAAGAAAAATCTACAAGCATCTTCCTCCAACATTAGAACACGTGTATCTTCACTATCGTGGAAAAGAGTGGTATGTAAATATGAGCGTTGGTGATCAAAGAAGGTTCAAGGTTGGAGAATTTTATCAGGCAGGGTTTCGTCGTCAAATTTACATTGGTTGATGCTTCACCGCTGCGTGTTATCTTCAATGTTCAAGTGAAAGGATACAGAACTTCTGATTACTCTAATTCGTTTTTTAGTTTCTAGTAGGATGTCTTTGTTTTGATTTATCATTTTATTATCTTTTATTTTCATGTATGTTGCTTTAGTTATGGTTGTTGTGTTTTTTTCTCTTGAAGTATTATGTTATGAAATTTCAATCTTCATATTGGTCTTCTTTACTATAATTTTTTTTAATTATCATTCAAAAAAACTGAAATACGTAAACTCGTAAGCTACCGAAGGTAGGGATAACCGTCCGGAAGAGTAAATGATGCATACGGAAGTTAAATGGGTTGGTATGTTATTAATGTATATTGTAAGAGTAAATGCTACATAGGGAAGTTAAATGGGTTAGTTTGGTATTAAAAGATGAGTGCACGTTTTTGAACTCATAAATTTTTTTTACCAAAATACAACTAACACCAATAAGTTGAATGTTGAAGGTAGGGTTGTAGGAGTTTAGTAACTGAATGTAAGTATTTTAGTTATTAGTTTGAACTGATATTAATGTTGTCAAGTACCACTTCTGAACTAGTTACAAATTTTGTTAGTCTAGTCTTCAAGCAAGTAACAAATGAAGTATTTAATAATGACAATTATAATACCACACGTTCTACAAAACAAAGTCAATAAATTCAAAAAAAATCTATCTCATCTATGGTTTGGTATGTATATGTATTGTAAGAGTAAATGCTATATAGAGAAGTTAAATGGGTTGGTTTGGTATTAAAAGAGGCACGGTTTTGAACTCAAAAAAAATGCAACTAACACCAATAAATGGAATGTTGAAGGTAGGGGTTTAGTAGCTGAATGTGAGTATTTTAGTTCTTAGTTTGAACTGATTTTAGTGTTGTCAAATCTTTTACTTCTGAACTAGTTGCAACTAATCACATTTTGTTGGTCTAGTCCTCAAGCAAGTAACAGATGAAGTATTTAACAATGACAATATACCACACGTTTTACAAAACAAAGTCAATAAATTCAAAAAAAAATCTATCTCAAATCAAATTAAATACGTTTCAAACTTAAATCATCTCAAACTAAACGGTCAAGTCTTCTACTTCCCGATTTGCTTCTTCGCTTAGATCGTACAAGGTACTCTGTGGTGGTATTGTTGCATCATCTTGCTATAATTAGAGTAAATAAGACTAATAAGCAATTTAGTTACCTAAAAAAATCAAATTTGTTATACTTTACCTCAATTCCTTCCGTTAGCCGAGGAGTTCCACCACTTCTAACACCACCTATACCACCTCCTCCAGAACGACCTCTACCACCACTTCTACCATCACCTCTACTAACACCTCTACCACCACCTCTACCCTCTCTATTGCCTCTAACTCCACTTCCACCACCCGTTTGTGAACTTCTAAAGTATGAATTAATTTTTCCTCTATATCTATTCAACCTTGGACGTCCACGAGAAGCTACGTATCTAGGATCTCCTATATTTCTTCCTTCACCCTCACCCTCATCGCCACCCCCACCCTCACCCACACCATCATGTATATCTTCTAAATCCCAATTTAGAACTATCATATCATCATCCCAATTCAAAAGGTCATGTTCCAATCTGTTCAAATCATACTTAATATATCACCTCATCACTTTAGTGTCCAATGCAATATCGCAAACCCATTCAAAATGCTTTAATATTTCCATGTACATCATGTATTCAAAAGTCATACGTGGGTAACCTCCTAGAAAGAAACGTTTCAAGTGCGGACGAACAATATTTTTTCTCCACCTTTTCAATATATACCTCTCGTTAACATTTTTAATCCTTTTATGAGACAACACCTTAAGTATATGACATCATAGAATACCTCTTGTTTCAAACCAACTGCAGCTACAAGTTAGATATTCTCCAATAGGTGTATATTCAACCGTGAATACAAATGGATCTCTAGTGTTAAAACTCCTTAGCGAAGAATCTGTTATACTGTATTTCTCCACTCCAGGGTTTGCTTGATGATCTTCAAGGGTGCTGATTTCACAATGGAACACTTTCCTTAACTGTAATTGAAAAAAATTCAAACACTTCACGAGTATAACATGCTTGAAGTTTTTCCTCCCATGCGAATTCAGACAAACACTTTGTTTCAAAGAACCTTGACCTATATTCAGCTTCCAATTTTTTCTCAAACTTAGATCTTATGGCTAACTCATATTGTTGAAAAAATAGCTTCAAAGTACTTTGGCGGGTGATAAATCCATCAAAGAAAGCATGCATTCCTTAACTTCTTTGTGTGGACAACATCCCGGACCAAAAATGGTCATTTAGGTATACATGAATCCATTTTTCCTTCTCCAAATAAAGCTTATAAAACCAATCACTTCCATTTATATAAATTGCAATATAATCAGTCCACCTTCTCTCAAACTCAGTAACGTTAATGCTACAGGACTAAAGCCTTAAATTCCGCCTTTGCATTCCCACCATCAAAAACTCCGGTTAACTTCGTAGGCAACTTTGCAAATATGTGTCAAATATAAAATCTATGTACCGTATTTGGCATCAATGCATAGATGGAAGTCTTAATACTATCACATTGGTCAGTCATGATAGCTAATGGACGAATATTATTTAGAGCCCCAAGCCATGTAGAGAGCACCATTTTGTAACTTGTTATATCCTCACTTGACATAAAAGCACATCCCAAAAGTATGGACTGCCTATGCTGATTGACACCAACAAATGAAGCAAATGGCATATTGTATCGATTCACAAGGTATATTGTATCAAGGCATATTACATCATGGAACTCCTCATATGAAACCTCAGAGTGTGAATGAAACCATACGACATTACGAAGTCGACCAAAATTATCCGCATCTACGGAGTAATAAAATTCCCTATCTTTTTGCTGCTTGTCACTGAAGAACTTGAGTAATGATTGTGCGTCCCCTTATTGAAAATGAAGCTTTCTACTCTTCAAAATATAATTTCTATAATCCTTTGGTGTACAACCCAGATTTTCGGGGCCACTAGGAAGTACTTCAGCGACTCTTATATTTTTTTAGGGTCTTAAGCCAGCAATATCTTTGGCTACAAGAGTTCTCTTAAGAGACTTACTAAGCGATCTGTGTCCAGCCATTAATCGCGATAATGCTGGTTCCAATTGATGATTATTTTTTTTAACCACCTTTGAGACACGCCATGAACCATTCTCCTCTAAAATTTCATTTATTCTAGCACGACAGTTCCTCCTCTTGGTAACATGTTTATTCTTTGGTTTCCTAGACCTATCACAAACCCTGATTATCTTGCATGTTCTTTGTAAAAATAAAACATAACATCCTTATTACTGAACCACGTCCCAGTAATTGGACCAATTATGAGATCTTCTTCATTGAATTCATTAGGCATTTCCCTGTCCTCTCCACCTTCTCCCTCTTCCTCTAAATAATGGTCGTTATCATCAGCAGCAGCAGCAGCACCAGCATCGTCAACATGATTTTCTCCATCATTGAAGTTGTCATCTGAATCAATGTCGATCGACTCATCTTCATTCATCAAACTGCCGTCTGAATTCAACCCCAATTATATATGTAATGCATTCCTTAGTTTCTCTGACCTAGTTTCTAGGTTGTTATTCGGGTTTAATGGCTCCAAACTAGTTTCTAGGTTGGCATTCATGTTTAGGTTAAGGGAAGGGTGGTGAATTATGTGGTTAATGAAAGCTCTCTTAACATAAGTGTATGGTATGACAAGGTATACCGTATAAATAAAAAAATAATATTATGTATACATGCTAGACTTTTGATCTTCCCATACGTATAAATTATATTTTAAAATAATATGTAATAGTATAGGTATACATATACGAAGGCCTTTTATATTCCCATGCATGAGAGAATGATGATTTATGGGATCAATATTTTGGGATAATCAATATTTATTAACTAATTTTGGAGAAAAAAATGGTCATTAAGCCAAATGTGAAATGAAGGACTTTACTGGTAATTCACCAGTGTGGTCATTGTTGGGCCACGCTGACTTTGGTCGAATAACAACGACTCTTGTGGGTATATACGGGTCGGACTGATACAACAAGCTTATTATCAATCAATCAGTTGTCTTTAGAAGGTGTACGATTTGAAATTAAATAACGTCCTTCTATAGAAAACATACACAATTTCTGCTGAAATTGTCCCCTTTTTAAATTATATTTTGACCTTTTTAAAACAAACAAGTCATTTGGAAACAATAATAATAACAACCATTAATATCATTGTTATTATTAATGTAACTATTTTTGTTTTTATTATCGTCTGTTGTGTGTGTGTGTGTGTGTATATATATATATATATATATATATATATATATTATTTAGAACCCTCAAATTTTCGCACAAATACACGTATTAGACAGGAAAATGGTCCCTTTTTGCCACCATATATGTGAATATATCTCCACTTAGGACAAGAAGTAGAAGGTAATTGACCACCGATTGTGACAAAAATATTAACGCAGATTAAGGACCAAAGGAAAGTTATATCTTTGGGCTAGGAACTATAGTTAACTAATTCAAGAAGCTTAAAAATAAGGAAAATTCCTTTCTGCCATACTCGTTTTGGCCATAATATCCCAAATAGGGTTATTAATGTAAAATCAAACCCAAATTAGGGCTTCTGTGCTAATTTATACCAAAATTGTCCTTCCCGTTAGGGTTTGAATTTCTCTCCTAGATTCTCCCTCATCCATTGAATGATTGTCTTCCCAATACATAGAAAATATCAAGCATGCAAACCCTCTTTCCCATAAACTTATTTTTTCATCTTTTTCTTATAGTATACGCGTATATATTTCGAATTAATTCATCTATATACATATACTTGATTGTGTATTTCGTATATCATTCGTATAATAAGTTCTTCAAAGCCCTAATATTTAAACAACCCTAGATGCCCGAACACAAAACCCTAAGGTGTGTTAATATGATTGTTGGAGTCGAGTGTAGCTACTTCCAAGCTTTCCAATATTATGATGAAGCCTTAGAAGCCTTCAACAAATTTTAAACAACAAATTATTTACAAGAAGAGCCATCTTCAAGCTAGGCAGTTAAAGAAAGTGAAGAAGTGGTAACAAATGAAAATGGAGTAAGTGTTATTTCATATGCTATGTTAGCGAAAATATTTTTTGGGATGAAGTTATCAGAAAATATTGCAAATTAATTATGCCAATTTTATTTCCTATTTTCTCCTATATTAGAGAAGTGTTTGCTATAAATTTTGGTGTGCAACAGATGTAGACTTTGTTTTGCAAATTGAATATCAAGTATTGTATGAGGTTTGCCACGATTATTTCATGTTTACTTTGTTCATTATTTATGAAGTTCGAATTTTATGACTTCTTTAGCATTTCGATCCTGTTTCAGGCAAATTATTCCAAGGAAACAATCTGCATTTTGTATATTTTGTAGCTATTTGCATTTCACTAGTGTTGTGCATGCATTGTATTTCAAATGGGGTAAAATGAATTATTTCTTAACTTTTTATTCAAGTAGCACTACTATTTTTATTCGTTATATTTATCATAAGCAAAAATCCAACATCATGTACCAACAAAATCTTCAAAGGAAAGATCACAAATAGTACTAGTTTGGTTTGTCAAAAATGTAATATAAGATATTGGAAAGGTTCCTATTAAATGATTGAGAAGGAGAGAAAGAGGGAGAAAAAGTAAAAGAACTTCATTATATTTATACATAAAAAACGTGTATTATTTTTAGCTCGTTAATATTTGGAACCAGGGGATAAAGGAAGAAAAATAATTTTGAACATGTAGCAAAAAATAAAAAATAAAAGTAAAGGAAGTAGTGGATAAAGAAATGCGAAATAAGCATATTTTTCATTGATTAATTGGTACTTTTCAATATATTCCAAATAATATTTGGAAGTTAATCAGTTAACATAAGATAATCTTAGCATACCATACTACAAACATGGCATGCACAACAATATGACTTATAACTATAACAAGATTATCGTTATCTTCATCTAGGTCAACGAGCAGTTCCTCCAACATGTCGTAACAACAAGTAAGAGGGTAGGAATCAAGTAAAAGCTTTTTACATAGTTGGCGCCAATTTTACGCGTCATCCTAAGCAGCAGCAAGTTCGCCTCAGTCTTCAACTTTTTCAATTGGTTTCTTACATCTTGGTACAGGATGTTGTGATTAACCGGAGAACTATGAAGAAGTTCATCAATGGTTTTATTCGTTGGAGTTCTTTCCATTGTTATTTTCGCAGAATTTGAAATAGAGTAGATGATTTGGATGATAAGATTAATAATGTAGTTATATTTAGGTTTAGGGTAAGGTTAGAGTTAGGGTTTCAGTTTTATTAATTATGTTCCCGTGTATTTAAATCCCAATTTATAATGAATCTTTTACACTTCTCAAAGGAGTCTTTACAGTGCATCCATTTCGTTTATCGAAAATTCTACTCATGAACTCTTGATCCAACCAGTGAGAATGTATGGTTTGAGATATGATTTTCAATACAACCATTTAATATGAATTTTTTTTGGACATAGTAAGACCAATGTTCCATCCAAAGAGGCTTAATCTCTATCAAGTTTAGTATAAGAAAAAAATTAACTAAATCCTAAACTACTGGGAAGAAGACTGAAAATTACAAGTCCCCTCTTATTTTGGATATAAGAGAACCCATAACAAGACTGGGAAGCTTTAAGAAAAAACTCTTGAAAATCGAAATTAATTTGGTCATAGAGAATTGGAAAAGTCAACACGAATAGCGAAAAATTGTACTAATTAGTGATTCAACGTTTTGGAGATCGAAATATTAAATACAATTCAACCACCTAGGCTCTTCGAATGAAAACGAACTAATAACGGAAATAATAATTTCGGAAAAAAATATTGCAGCCAGGCTTCGAACCTTGGCAGTATATGTAAGGGAAAGAACTTAGAGAGTTGATCAACCAGAGGGTCTATCAGCATTTCTGATTGGAATCAATATGCAGTAGCTAATATTCCATCCATAAGGCATAAACGTTGGAGAATTTATTTTGATTGAACTGCTAAAACAAACTAAGCAATGCATAAGTTTCATAAATCATTAAACAACAAAGTTTATGCAAAACAAGTAAAATTTCTTCAAAAACAAAAAGTCCTGGATCAAATAAAACAACAATGCAATTAGGCCTATTGAGAACTCCCAAGTCTCCGCAATGTTCTTTATCAAATATTATAGTTTCAAGTCTGGTTCGGCATTGAGATAAAACAAGCTTGATTGCACTTGCATAGCGTCAATTTGCTGCAATTAAAATCAAACAAACACTATAAGAAAAAATAATATGTTTAAGTAATAAATAAAATGTAGTTGCAAAATTATACCTCATGTCGTCTAAGGAACCATTATGCTCAATGTTGTACCTCTGTCTTGCCCATTACCCCTACCCCTGCGTCCACCACTTCTACCGCCACCTCTCCCACCACGATTGCCACTACCACTGCCACCAATCCTGCCACCACCCCTTCTAACACCAGTTCTTCCAACATTACTAGCTCCAAATACACCACGCGGCTGTGAACGTGTAAAGTAGTATTCAATTCTTCCTCTATATTGATTCAAACGCGGCCTGCCACGTGAACGGATGTACTAGGGATCTCGTAGAGTTGTGCCTTCAGTTTCATCTGTGTCATCCTGGTCGGGGTTTGGCACGATCATTTCGTCGTCCCAGTTTTGAAGATCATGCACCATCATCTTCAAATTATGCTTAACATATTGAACCTTCACGCTGGTGTCCTGTGCTATATCACAAGCAATGTCAAAATACTTCAACATGCTCTTGTATGTCTTGTACTCAGGAGTCATGTTTGGGTAACTAATTTGATGGAACCGATTCAAGTGTGGTCGAATAACATTTCTTCGCCGCCTTGTCATTATATACCCTTTATCAATTTTATCAATCTTCTTGTGCGACAAAATCTTGAGTATATGGAAACAAAGCATCCCTCTAGACTCGAACCATTTGCAATTGCAACTAAAATAATCGCCGATAGGTGTATATTCAAGAGTGTACTCTACTAGATTTCCACCATTTTTTTGTATAACTGAATAATCACTAACGATGAATTTCTCAACACCAGTGTCAACTTGATGATCATCGGGGTTGCTGACTTCATAATGATATAATTTTCTTAGTTGTGTCTTGAAACTTTTATACACTATACGCGTATAACACTGAATTACATGCTCCTTCCACGTGAACAATGACTCACACACAATTTGAAATCCCTTCGACCTGTATTCCGCTTTCAACTCTTTCTCATGCTTATCTCTTATACCTAACTCATACCGGTGAACAAACATCCTATGAGTGCTTTGACGGGTAATATATCCATCAAAGAACGCATGTATCCCCTCACTTCTTTGTGTGTATAGTATATCAGCCCAAAAAATACACATCAAGGTACACACGAACCCATTTTTCCTTCTCAGAGTAAAGCTTGTTGAACCAATTTCTTGTATGCAAATTATACTTTGCAATATATTCGATCCATTTTCCCAACTTCAACAGTAATGCTATGAAGGATCATTGATTTAAATTCTCCACGTGCAATTTTAGAAGGACGAACACCACTTAAGTAAAGAGGCAACTTTGAAAATATATGCCAAATACAATACCTATGTATTGTATGTGGCATCACTCCAGCAATGGCTTGCTTAATGCTCGGACAGTGGTCAGTTATGATAGCATCTGGATGAACATTTCCCATAGCCTCAAGCCAAGTTCTAAAAACCAATTTGTATTTATTGATATCTTCATGAGACATGAGAGCACATCCCAGTAAGATGGATTGTCTAGGGTGATTGATGCCAATAAATGTAGCACATGACATAATATATCGATCCACAAAGTATGTCGTATCAAAGTATATTGCCTCATGGAATTGATCATACGCTTCTTTACAGTGTGAATGCGCCCATACCACATTTCGTAACCTACAATTATTATCAATCTATTGAATAGAAAAACTCTATGTCCTTTACCTGCATTTCACGAAAAAAGTTGAGCAATGATTGTACGTCCCCTTCTTGCATTTCAAAATACTTACTCTTTAAAATAAAGTTTTACAATCTTTGGGAGTGCAATCCAAATTTTTTGGTCCACCACGTTGAACCTCAGCAAGTCTAATATTCTTGGAGGGTATAATGTCAGATCGATCGTGAGCTACAAGATTCCTCTTCAAAGAATGACAAACGAACCTATGTCAAGCCATCAGGCGCGATGTGGAAGGAGCAAATCATGATTGTGATCGTGAACGACCTTAAAGACACGCCAACAACCAAATCATCCAAAACAACAGTGAGTCTAGCTTTACAATTGCTATTCTTGGTGGTAAACTTAATTTTGCAAATCATAGCCCTATCACAACAGTAAGTTATGTACCTGGCAGTGTCACCACCATTCTTGTTGGAATTTCTTTTGACGACGGAGAATCCCTTCAATCGTGCATGTTCTTTGTAGAATGCAAACAAAGAATCTTTATCTCTATATCGCATTCCGGAGATTGGACCTAAAACCACATCATCTTCAATGAAATTATTCTCTATTTCCTAATCAAAATCATATAACTTTAACTCATTTTTTAAGAATTGCTCCTCATCATCGTCAGCTTCTCCATAATATTCTCCATCACGCTCTTCATCATCTAAGTGCACAACATTATTGAAACTGCCATGAGAATCAACGTCGACCCATTCGTATCCATTCAACAAATTATCGTCTGATATCATCCCTAAAGATCTGTACAACGCGTCCCAAACTCGATCAAACATGTTATCTTGGTTCATGTTCATGGTTGTTGTATTGGTGTTATATTCATTTGGATTCATATTTTCTTGCACCGCCAAATTTTCTTCGTTTGAATCCGTTTTTAGATAAGGAGGAAGTGTCCACTTTGACTTGGTTTGATAAGGTGGAAGTACTGATACTGCTAAATCTAGTGAATTCAAATTTTCTTCCTCCTACTAAATTGTATACCATATTTTTTTTTAAAAATAATTTGCTATACACATAAAATATAATGAAAATATCATATGATATAAAGACTTTTCAGCATTCTCCGTATGTGAGCATGGATGATTTCACGCGGCTCAATGCTTGGGAATAGAAAGAAGCTATCCATATCTAATATATTGTTTTGGAGGGAAAATTGTAGGGTTAAATAATTAGAAGGTCGTTGATGTAATTTCACCCGTGTGGCGGCAGTCGGGCCACATGAGTATGGTCGTTTAGCAGCGCTCTATGACATAGGGCATAGGCTTTACCAAAGCGGCTTTACATGCATAATTACTGCGACATTGATATACGTCGTTATAGCAAAGATGCATTAAATACGCATGTTTGAAGATGTACTAAATAAATGCCCCGCACAAAATAAGAGAATATAATGCAAATATTAAGGAATATTATATACATTAATAATGGTGCAAAATGCCAAAAACTTTTTAAGAAAAGGACATTTGTAGGTAATTATTCTTTTCGCTATTTGGTGCTCTTTACGAGTCATGCGTGAAATATGGCAAGTACTAATTTCTTGGTTAAATCATGATTTATGCTGCTAAAAAAAGGAAACTTTGTCACAGACATGATTTTTCAGAATTATAATTGGTTCCATGAAATTAAGGAAAATGATGACAGTTATAATGAGAAATTCCACGCATTATCACCATTTTTCCTTGTCTACCAAGCATAGTAAGAATTATTATTAGCACTTTTACCCCTATGACTTCTTCCCTAGCTAGTGCTTCTATAACCTCAATCATTTCTACATATGCTTGGAGCTTAGAGACCTATCCTATCAAATATATCCTACCCCAGGTAGCTACACCTCCCACCATTTCGCAGCCAAAAAAATAAAATCACACCCATATTATATTTATAACTAAATTACACTAGTTTACTATTATTAAGTAGTAGTGTACGTATTCGCTTTAAGCTATAGATAAAATTAAGATTTTAATAAATACTTCAAAATACTAATTAAGATTATATTTTTCTTCTGTTACATGTTTATTCATATCATATAATTAGGTTGTGAATCTTTTCATAATTACAACAAATGTATCACATTACGTGCTTAGCCCGTACAATATCATTTGTGTATAAAATCAGATTAAACTAGTTGTAGAATAATGTAGTTCTTTATAAATGCCTTAAATCCAAATAATCTCGTAGCAAAAGAATTAAAGAAAAGACCAAGTAGCATTTTTTGGTGCATACAAAGAGTGAATAAAGGATTAGTCTCAACTATTACATTTGTTTTTTCTTTTTTCTTTTGGAAGTATTGTTTTACCATAGGGATTGATATTCCATTATTCAAAGGACCAAAAAGTCAAAATTCTGCTATAATATTAGCCAATAGAAAGATTGAGGGTAATGGGTATGTAATGAACTTTCACTATCAATTCATGTCAAATACCTTTACTAATTACTTACGAGGACACTAATCAAATGCCAAAACCAATAATTATATCATCCATTGGCATTTTTCTATCACTATACTTCTCACCAATTAAAAAAAAAGGACTCAATTAAATAAAGCCGTTGGTCATTTTAAAAGTGATATTCTAGATGCATTGACCGCGACAAAATTGATGCTCTTTGCGTAAATAAATATCAGAGATTTGCTATAAACTCTGCACTATTAATCGAGAGATTGGTATTCAATATTAAACTCTGCATTAATAATTGAAGCACAGTTTATATAGTAGTTTATGTATTATTTTTTGCTGAATTTAATATGAAATAAGAACTATATAAAGATCAAATTACCCTTAAAGTAATGGATACTTTTATCACAATTTATGTAAATACTATTTTGACAACTTGTATAAAAAATCGTTACATCTGTATTCACCATGTACAATCCCGGTCTGATATAATCATCATTGGACAACGATCTCCGTATTATATTATTTGTATATATGTAAATATAAATTGACTACCCATTAATGCATAACAACTGTAAAGGAATCGTTAGCAAATGAAGAAGAAACTGTATAATGTGAGAGGTGGGCTCTTCTTTTAGTAGGGAAGTGCGAGGGTCCATTCATGTAAATAATTGTGAAAACGTCAAGGAAAATAAAACAAGCCACATGAAAGAGTTCGTAGTGCTTTTACTTAAGAGATTTAGATTTTAGGCTTAACTTTTTTTGAGTGATTAATATATCTTTTAATAATAAAAGATTAACTTGGACCACTTAGCTTTACCATATGCAGGCGGTCTCAATAAGATTGGGGTCTAAAGTCAAATTTTGGATAGAGGCCCTGAGTAAGAATATTAACGGCAAATTTGCAATGATAAAATATAAAATAAAGGTAAAATAATAAAGCCAACTCAAGAATTTGATAAGTTGATATACAACAATAACATATCAGTGGAAACCCATAAAGTGGAGTATGGAGAGGTAGAGTATATGCAGACCTTACCTTTATGGGTGTACAAACCGAACCGGAAAACCGCACCAAACTGAAAAGTCAAACCAAACCGATTAAAAATCCGATTAGAATTGGTTTGATTTGCTTTGTTATTGAGTAAAAAATCTGAACCAAATCTATATATAAATATATAATTTTTATATGTACTTTTAAGACTTTTCACAGAATTTTCTTCAAAAAATGTCTAGAAATATTTGTAATTTTCTTATGAGATGTAATATTTAGTTAAATATGAAGTGCTATACTTTTATTAACTTTAAATGGGTTCTATGATCACTTTCTTATCAAGTGTTAATGAAATACGTAAATCTCTTTGTTTTTCAATATTCATATGTCAATATCTATTAAATTCTTATATCTATTTCAAATTTGAAGTGATATTGCTATAATTTAAAATTAAATAGAACATATCATTGTATAGGTATCATATTGATTTTTATCTTTAATTATTAAGTTCATTAACTTTAAAAGCGTACATCAATGAATAATTAGAGCAGACGACTAAAAAATAACTATCATATATTACTAGAAAAATTCTCCCATAACAATATGTTAATAGATCATATGTTTGTCAAATTGTTTCAATGTTTGCTAAATATATATTTACTTATAAAAAATTTAACAAAATAAGATCGAAAATAATATTCATGTAACAAATAAACCTAAAAAAAATCGAAAAATCCGACAAAATCGAACCAATCCAAACCGATATAGTTGGTTTAATTAGTTTGGTTTTGATAAAAATTGAATCTACCCGGTCCATGTATACACCTACTTAGTTCTACCTTGGGAGGTAGAGATGTTGTTTCCGAAAGACCCTCGACTCAAGAGAAAGCATGGCAAAAAAAAGGTCAGATAAGGACAATCTATTCAATGCATTATGAAAATAAAAGTAACGAAAGTGAATAAGTCATAATAAAGCAGTCCAAAAAGGAGGAGTAGATGTCACAGATAAATAAGATAATCGAAGTACAAGAAATCAAAGTGTAAGAAACTATAGAGCAAGATAAGTTGATATAATGATATCGAAAAATGTTGTATTGCTTCAATATAATGATTGCTTGTTGTAATGCTTTGAATAAGACAACTTGTAAGCCACGATAAGTTGTCGATTGAGAAATTTTTCAATATTGAGAATAAGAATAGTAAAAGAGAGAGTAAAACAGGTAAATATATTAATGTGTGGGCTTTGTATTAGTTGTTAGGATATATATGAGACAAAAAAAACTACCGTACCCATGTAAGGAAACAGTTCACTAAATTTTTTTAATTATTACAACGATCCTCACGTTAAAATCATTATACATTCACTCATAAAATTATTTTTAAATTTAAATGTACACACATTTTTTTAATAAAATTTATATACGATACATCTTTAAAGAAAATATTGAACCCCAAAAAGTTCCGACACCGAGCGATTGCTTTACTAACCTTATAATCGAGCCACCCATGACCCTATGAAGACAACACGATAGCGTAAAATTTTTGAAGATAAAGACTAAAGAGGCATGGAAATAGTACTTAATTAAACAAAAATATGATCAATAGATTTAACAAGAAATGATTGTGGTGTTTTCTTCTGTATGGTGTATCTTGAAATAAAGTGGTTACTATACGAAGTGCTTTACCCGTAACAGTTAAGTAATTAATTATCATGTACTTAAATATTAATACGTCATTAGCAAACAGTTCAACGACTGTCGGTCTTAACAGACAAAATACATAGAGTATATAACCTTTTGGAACGTTTCTTGCGGGGGATTAATCTCTTGTTTTGACTATAGCTAGCTAGCTGTACTTGGCTTCCTCCTCCTTACTCCTTAGTACTAATGTTGTAGCATCAGTTATTTCCATATGATTGAAAATCCTGGGTCCCACCAACCCCATATTCGTCCTACACACTCATTTGTATTTTTCTGTATCAACAACTTTCAGAATAAAATTTGTTCAAATAATCCGAATTTGTGTTGTGCTAATTAAGTAGCGCAGGCTCTCCATTTAATTAAGACCAATAAAAATATATCAAACACCTATCTCATGAAAAGTAAAATTAAAGCATCAATACTTGTGAGTTATGGGTAATAATTTATTTTTTGAAGCAAACAAAAACAGTCTTGATTACCACTGTCAAACCTCGTGAG
This sequence comes from Nicotiana paniculata, assembly GCA_005239505.1. Taxonomy (NCBI): domain Eukaryota; kingdom Viridiplantae; phylum Streptophyta; class Magnoliopsida; order Solanales; family Solanaceae; genus Nicotiana; species Nicotiana paniculata. The sequence continues at coordinate 63,123 of MDKI01063518.1, forward strand.
CTATAATGGAATGTGCTATGCAAAGTCAAAACAGTTTTGGGACAAGTATTTACTGTAAAGAAACTGCGAAGCATAACGAGAATTAAGGCAGCGCAATCAGACAAGGAGCACTCCTAAAAATCGTGTTTTATGGCAATGAAAAGTTGTCAGCTATTATTGACAAAATTTATTATTGTATAGAGTAAAAATTGGTCTATATTAGATGATCAAATGATTGCGTGATACGTGGAAGCGGAGACAGATAAAAGATGAATCGATCAAGCTCCAAGACTAGGGACAACAACTGCAGTTGGTGTCGGATAGACCCGAAAAGAGCATAATTAACGAGAGCAAAAACAAATATTTATCACCAGATAACATCCTTAATATCAAATAGGTAGACATTGTTGAGAATTTTAGCATCAATTAATGGTCTACCGTTACACCTTCATCAATGACCCATTTATTTTCTTTTAAGAGGGGTTTGATCATAGAATCTTGTTTCCTAGGTCTAGCCATAAATAGTGGCTTCAACAACCATTGTAAGACACAAAATCTCTAACAGAACTTATACGATACTTTATTCCCAAGCTTTACAATACGATTTTACTTTCTGTTTTATATTGTTCTTACTTCTGTCCTCGGAAGCATCGGTCCCTGAGCCAGACATGCCATTTTTATTGATTTTAACGCTAAGTCTTATTTTTAGTCTAATTTATTTATCATTTTGGGTCAAATCAATTCGTTTGTTTATAAACCACGTAACAAATTCAACTGTATCATTTTACGTGTAAACAATTATGTCGCGGGAAGATAAAATAACCTCAGACTTTCGTCAAAATATATGTTCTCCTTTGCTTTGAAACTGCTTCTAAATTTGTTTCAGGTAAAATAAAAACATCAAATACAACATTTCAATCCCAAATATTAGTCTTTTTGGTAATTAAAGTTGTATCAAAATATCTCACATTATAGAAAAATAAGAAGTCATTTTGTTGTTGTTGCAGATTTACCCTCAAGGCCTTATTGTTTCAATTAATAGATTATTAATAAATTGAATTGCTTAAAAAAAATAATGCAGATACATATTGTTAATATTAATGGTATTATATACCTTACTAAACGGATGTGCAAAAACCTACTAAAAAAAATATATCTAAACCGGACTGCTACTTTTCTACAACTCAAAATAAAGAAATTTGTACTAACTACTTCTTCCGGTTCAAAATAAATAATTTTTTGATTGTTTTTTACAGATTAAGAGATTCACCTTTTAACATTAATTAGTAATGAAATTAACTATATTAACCTTTACTATCTCACATAAACTCTTCTAACACATACTCCAACAATATTTACTCCAAAGACAATGTAAGAAAAAAATAATTATTTCATTCTCAAAATATAAAAAAAAAATTACTTATTTTAGACCATTAAAAAAAATCAAAAAAATACTTATTTTAAATAGAAGGGAGTATAAAATAAAGGTGGTGTTGGGAACAAGGTTGAAGGAGTAAAAAAACACTCTATTCCAAAAGGACAAAATCGAAAAACTATGCTGTTCATATGCACGAACTGCGAGCCAAAATGAGCACGAAAAGTTTGGTCGTCTCACTATTTCTGTACGAATTCGACTTTCACTCAAACAGTTAACCATTCGTGATAAGGAAACAAAAGTAAATAAGAAATATTTTAGATTTGTATATTTTTTATGTTATTTAGGGGTAGGTTATAATTAATTAATTGTATGGGTTTAGGAAAACTTAGTCAATTAGGTTTAGGTTTCCTAGCCCATTAGGTTTAGGTTTCCCAATTAATTTAGGTTCTGTTTTATTTCTTTGCCTATAAATACTTGTGGAATCAATAAGAAGGGATGAAAGATTTCATCTCAAA
>ML320074.1:0-47837 GCA_005239505.1 Nicotiana paniculata
ACTCTAATAAATAAAATAACCCCATTTCGAATAATGTCACTTTAATTGGAAAAACTCCCATACTCCCTTAGGGTGTATAAAAAGGAGGTGTGACAGCTAGAGAAAATAGCAGGGTATGCTGGTCTCAATGAAAATCTTAGAAGTCGGTACCTAGTGGAACCCAGGGCGGTGACTCCACATAAGCTCTTGGATCTGTTAAGCATTAGTCGGGACGTCCAAGACCCACACCTGTCCAAAGGTTTCTGCACTTTCTATTTTCTTTACAAACGTTATGGAGATCCCTGGGTTATGAGGCTAACAACACTGGTCTAACTCACAAAGATCAGGCTAAATGGGAAGCCCGTCGGGGGCTAGCTTTTGTGGTAGCATTCTTGGGCACCTTGATTTTCCCAATAAGTGACGGATGCATAGATATCGGGCTTGTGGGAATATCAGGTCTCATGATGAAAAAATCCAATGGCACACTTATACCGATGGTCTTAGCCGAGATTTACCGTGCTCTGACAGTTTGCCAATCCGGGGAAAGTTCTTTGAGGAGTGCAACCTGCTTCTACAAATCTGGTTGATCGAGCACCTCTGTCATCGCCTAGGCTACATGAACTACGGCTTAACCGGTTTGAATTGCGTCGAGGAACATGGTACTTGGATAAAGGGCCACAAATTTCCTGAGGGCACGGAAGCCTGGCACTCATACTTGAGTTCATTGACTGCGGACCAAATCGAGTGGACGTTCGGGTGGCTCCCTGTCGACGAGGTTATCAATATGTCTGCTGAGGTTTGCTATCTTCTTTTAATGGGCCTGTGAAGCATTCAGCCATATGCCCCACACCGGACCTTACGCTAGTTGGGGAGAGAACTGGGTGTTCCCTATGACGAGGACTTAAGACAAAAAGCCATTGAATTATGCCCGAGAGCTGCATTTCCTGAAGGTAGGGTCCGTCAAATCTGGAAAGAGTGCAGGTTTTTAGAACCTCAAACTTGGGTGAGAAACTTATCTAAAGGGGAAGTGGAGCCCGCCTACACTTCTTGGTATGGCATAAGAGGCAGAGAGCATCAAGAGCAAGAACGACCCGCAAAGAGACCCCACGTGCAACAATTCACTGAGCAAACACAAGAGCACTGGCTTGGTTAGAAAAGAAAAATAGCTACCAAGCTACTATAAGCAAGTTGGAAGCCCAGATCAGGGAAATCAAATTTGAAAACAATCTACAAAATGCCACAATTGAAGGGGAGAAAAATAAGTTAACCCAAGAAAATGAAGTTCTCCAGGCCCAGAAACAGGAATTAAAAACAGCTGCTGAGAACCCAGAGAGAAGCAGAACTGATGAAAGGCTTATCAACAGTCTGAGGCATAAAGTGTGCAGCTATGGGAATGATCTAGACAAAGCTAAAGAAGAACTGGCCGGAGTTCGGGCAAGATTAACAAGAAGTGCAGAGTAAAGAACAAAGTTTGTCCAGAGACTGAAAAGGCAATATGACCAAGAAGTCATAGCTTGAAGGAAAAGGTGGCCATCCTCGAGAACGAAATGGCCAAACAGGCAAAAAGGTTCAAGGCAGACAGGGAACAATGCTATACGATGGTGGTTCAGTTGGAGGAAGGTTTGCAACAATTGCAAGAAAAGAGTCATAAGGACGCCCAGGTTCTAGAAGCTAGGTCTCAACAGATCGGGCGCTTACTCCAAGAAAATGGCATTATTAGGCAGAGGGTCCGAGAAATTGCGGATTATATTGTCACAAAATGCCAAGAGTGTGAAGATATGACTCAGACCACCTTCTTCTCGGCAGTAATGATAATCGTCCACAAGATAATGGACGACCTAAACCGCCTCCAGCAAGGTTTGGTACGGAGGCCCGTGGCAAGACCGAATGATGTCCTGCGAGCCCCTGGAGCAGTAGAAGCACTCATGTATTCTTGATTTCCTTTTCGAGTATGTATTTATTTTCCTGTTTGAGTCTACTTTAAGTCTTTGTAGTTTCTTTAAAATTTCCAAGAAAATATGTCGGAGTCTTTTGTAATGAATGAAAGCTGGAAGTTTTTTCCTCTAATGAAATGAAAATTCGAAAATGCTTATGTCTTTTGGTATTTATTGCATGAACTACGTGATGATCTAATTCACGCGGCACCGTGATACGTAGGAAATCCATATAGGATTTGATCATAACCATAAGAAAAGAAACCGAGCGAGGAATAAAAGAGCGGAAACAATAACAGAAGAAGGGAAAGAATGATAAAAAGCGAAAAGCCGAGAAATAAAGACGGGATGAAGTACACAACTGTTGCAAAAACATATAGAAAAGCGTTTAAATTGCTCAGGTGCATTGCATACCCCAAACGTGCGATTGCCTATGTGATAAATGTTTCAACCTAACATTTTGTTGGTTCGATCTTAAAGGTATTTTAGGTGATTGGTTTTGCGGTAACCTGGCTTCCCATCCTTACTTCACTAGATCAAAGGGGAGCACAGAAATGACGTCTGAAAGTCACTTACCAATCGTCAACTCTTCCGTGGAAGACCTAAATCCGGCCATCCCAACATCTGAGTCAGCAACAGTTGAATAAAACAGGACTCTGTGTTGCCGCATGCTGGAAATGTGGGACGCATGGTCCAATGGTAGGGAACCACCCAGTACCATCGCGGGTTTCCCAGAGATAATTCCCAGGGCTGGCCGGACATCGAACATCTCCATAAGCTACCCAGCCACGCGGTTTGGATATCCAACTATGTCGGCTCACTGTGTCGGAAGGCCTTCTGAGGTTCGCCCCCAGGCCCTGTTTTCCAGTGTGTCTTCCAAAATCTTCACTACACCACCAATATCTGCCACGGCCCCACCGACTATCTCTGGGCCAAGTTTCGAGCCGCCAGCATTCACATTCCAAACACCGTCCGTCCATCTGGATACCACTCATGTTACTCCCAATGCATACCAACAAAATCAGTCTGGGGTCACTTTGGGACAAGATAAGAAAAGCCCCGAGCACGAATAAATGGCCCGGAAAATGAAGAGTATTGATCAGAGCCTCAAGAATATACAGGGGTTGAGCGGGCAGAAAAGCGTCTACTATGCAGATTTGTGCATTTTCCCGCACGTCCACTTGCCTCTTGGGTTTAAAACCCCCAAGTTCGAAAAATATGATGGACATGGAGACCCCATAGCTCATCTGAAAAGGTACTGCAACCAGCTCCGGGGAGCAGGTGGAAAAGAGGAACTTCTCATGGCATATTTTTGAGAAAGCTTGACGGGAATTGCATCAGAATGGTACATGGACCAGGATATATCCCACTGGCACATATGGGATGACCTGGCACGGGACTTTGTCCGGCAATTCCAATATAATGTGGACATCGCTCCTCATAGGAACTCACTGTCCAATCTCAAAAAGAAACCCTCAGAGAGTTTCAGAGAGTACGCCATCAAATGGCGCGAGCAGGCCTCCAGGGTCAAACCTCCGATGGATGAGGTTGAAATGGTAAGTGTCTTTCTACAAGCACAAACAACTGATTACCTCCAAAATATGATGTCCGCCATGGGTAAACCATTTGCAGAAGCAATCAAAATTTGAGAAATGGTGGAGAATGGTCTAAAAATTGGTCGTATTTTGAGCCAATCTGCCATAAGAGCAACCTCTCAGGCCATCCAAAGCGGATCCGGGAGTGCAGCCAATAGAAAAAACAAAGAAGAAGGGTCCATGATGGTTTCCGATGTTAGGAAGCCTCGACAATACCCACGTCCATTTGCCAAAGCTTCCCAATATTACTATCATCACCAAGACGCAACTTATTCTACGCCCCCTCTTCCATATACGGTAATGAACGCTCAACCACATCCCAGGCTGCAACAACAATACAATCAGAATAGAGCTCCACCTCCGAGAAACAATCATCCTCCCCCAGCTCCATATAATCCACCCCCCCATAACTACTCGTACAACATCTACCCCCGTGAACCACCAAGGAGACCCAACTTCACTCCTATCGGGGAGCCGTATTCAAGCCTCTTCCCAAAATTAGTCCAGATGGGGATTCTAAAACTCGTACCTCTGACCAGGAAAAACCCAACATCAGCATCACACAAGCCGGGAACCAATTGTGCCTACCAATCCGGAGCAGGAGGGCATGACACGAAAAAGTATTGGACCCTCAAAAGAGCCGTGGAAAGCTTTCTAGAACAAAATAAAGTGGTGTTAAGGGACGAAGAAGCTCCCAATGTGAAGAACAATCCATTATCCACTCACAATCATGGGCCCGTTATCGGCATGATTTGCGAGGACCAGGATTTCGATCCAGCTCTAAAGGCCATCATCGCCATCGCAGATGTGGAAAGAAAGCCCAAGGCGACACCCAAACCAGTCAAAGAGATGAATAAGAGTAACCCCGTCCCCCAGATCACCGAGAAGGCTGGGGCCGAGACAAATAGGAGACTCTCTAGAGACGCTATTATTTACATCCCCAAGGCACCCAGGAAAGAACAAAGTGTGTTGAGCCCTCCCAGAAGGTTACAATTCAACAAGGCAATAATGAACGGCCCAAAAATGTACGTGCCGAAAGGGACGTATGAGGCGCGGGGGCAAATAATTTAACCAAGGTTGAGTGAGCCCGTGGTTATTAGTCGCGCGTCGCAAACTCCCATGAAGAATACTACTATCTTTCCCTGGAATTACCACAGGATGGTGGTGACGTACAAAGGGAAATAAATTACTGGGGAAACATGCGATATAAACTCATCAAAGAAATACCTCGACCTGGAAGAACTGAACAAAAGGAAGCTGAAACGCTTTCCGCCTAAAAGGTCGATCAGTGCCGGAGAGGCAGAAGAATTCTTCAAGAATATGAAAACCGCTGAATACGCCATAATTGAGGAGCTCAGAAAGTCCCCCACTCAGGTCTCACTTCTATCCTTGCTGGTAAATTCAAACGAACATCAGAAAATCCTGATCAAAACCCTTAACGAAGCATACGTTCCGGCCAACACCACAGTTGAGCAAATGGAAAGAATGGCAGAACGATTTTTTGAAGCCAACCGGATCTCATTTAGCAAGAATGACTTGACCCCGGAAGGGGCTTCCCATAACAAAACTCTCTACCTAACTGTTCAATGTGAAGGTTACTATGTTAAAAGGGTTATGATGGACGGCGGATCTGGGGTTTATATTTTCCCTTTATCGACCCTACAAAGAATGGAGATCGGGACTGAGAGAACCAGGCCCAAAAATGTGTGTGTCCGTTTATTTGATGGTATCAAGAGAGAAACGATCGTGGAGATTGATTTGGTCTTGACAATCGGCCCTGTAGATTTTGAAGTGAGATTCCAGGTCATGGATATGGATACTTCCTACAATTATTTCCTTGGAAGGCCTTGGATCCATGCAGCAGGGGCAGTGCCATCTACTCTCCACCATATGGTTAAGTTCGAATATGACGACCAGCAAATTGTGGTCCATGGGGAAGACGAGCAATCTATTTACAGGGACCCATCAGCCCCATGCCTGGAAGCAAGAAAGGGCAGCGAGCGCATAGTCTACTAGGCTTTCGAGATTGTGGTTGCGAACCAGCATGAAGAAGGAACCACGTGCTCTAAACCCTTCCTATCAAACGCATCAATTATGGTCGCCAAGGAAATCATTAAACATGGGTACACACCTGGAAAAGGGCTCGGGGTGTCCTTGCAAGGCATTAAAGAACCTGTCACTTTGCCTACCAATAAAAAGTTCTTTGGCATAGGGTTTCAAGCTACTCCCGACGATGAACAATGGGCTGACCAACGTAAGAAAAATTGTTGGGTATTGCCTCAGCCGATCCCACACATCACCGCATCATTTGTCAAGCCAAAATACGTAGAGGAAGAGGAAGAGGAAGAGGCTTTCACGGCCGAAGAAATCAAAGAAATATGCGGAGCAATGAGGCAGATATTGTATGAGGCCCATATGGTCCAACCAGGAGAAGGCTCCAGCACTGCCGAAGTACAGTATATGGGGCCTGACGCCAATTTGCGAAACTGGAAAGCTACTCCATTCCCCGTCAGGCGGGAGTCTCGGTAGTTCAGCTTTTGCCATCCTTCCTGCACTATGAGTTATTTCAGGGTGTAACTCAAGTACTTTAGTTACTTGCCTTTTAAATTCCGATGTAAACCCTCCTATGTTCAAATTCAACGAAATGAAATCAAAATTTCATCGTTTATTATTCTTTCTGATTTTTGTTTACTTTTCTTATTTTTTCAGTCCTAATAATGCGACCCTTAAAAACATGACATGCTTGCGGACTTCATGCTCTGATCTTAATACGCCGTCTAACCTCGAAATAATGAATCAAGAACCAGAATGCCTTTAGGGAAATAAATCGAGAATTGGAACAATTCGAGAATAAGCCTAAGCCAAACTTAAACGAAATGGAACCCCACCCGTTAACTTGGGCAGTGAAGAGGAGATTCGAGAAACCATGATAAGCGTCCACACGGACGAAAGGATTAGAGATGCCTTGATTCAACTCCTATTTGAATTCAAAGGCGTGTTTGCTTGGTCCTACGATGACATGCCCGGACTAAGTATGGACTTGGTGGTACACAAATTTCCAACCTACCCCGGTCATCCACCTGTCCAACAAAATCAGAGGAAATTTAAAACAGACATGAGTGACAAGATCAAAGAAGAGGTCGCTAAACAACTAAAGGCTGGAGTAATCCAAGTGGTCCAATACACCACCTGGCTGGCCAATGTGGTTCCGGTGCCTAAAAAGGATGGAAAGGCCCGAGTATGTGTCGGCTAACGAGATATGAATAAAGCAAGTCCCAAAGATAATTTTCCACTCCCAAACATACATATCCTAGTTGACAATTTTGCCAAACATTAGGTACAGTCTTTTGTCAATTTCTATGCCGGATATCACCAAGTGTTGATGGATGAAGATGATGCAGAAAAGACAGCCTTCACTACACCCTGGGGAACATACTATTACCGGGTCATGCCATTTGGTTTAAATAATGCTAGGGCAACTTATATCAGGGCCATGACCACCATATTTCACGACATGATGCATCAGGAGATTGAGGTGTACGTGGATGATATGATCATTAAGTCCAGAACCCAAAGTGACCATGTGCAGCATTTGAGGAAATTCTTCGAACGCCTACGCAAATATGATTTGAAATTAAACCCGGCCAAATGTGCTTTCGGAGTTCCATCCGGAAAGTTACTGGGATTTATAGTCAGTCGACGGCGCATCGAGCTAGACCCGACAAAGAAAAATTCTATTCGGGATCTCCCATCCCCAACAACCAAGAAGGAAGTCATGAGTCTGTTGGGTAGGTTGAATAACATCAGCAGGTTCATCGCTCAGTTGACCTCCACATGCGAGCCTATATTCAAGTTGTTTAAAAAAGATGCAGCCATCAAATGGACAGACGAGTGCCAGGATGCTTTCGACAAGATCAAAGAATATCTATAAAATCCTCCAGTGTTAGTCCCACCTGAACCAGGGAGACCTTTGTTCCTATACCTGACGGTGCTAGAAAATTCCTTTGGGTGTGTTCTCGGGCAACACGATGCAACCGGGAAGAAAGAGCAGGCCATTTATTATTTAAGCAAGAAGTTCAAAAGCTACGAGGCCAAGTATTCTCAGTTAGAAAGGACTTGCTGCACTCTAACTTGGGTTGCTCAGAAGCTCCGACAATATTTATTGGCTTATACCACCTACCTCATCACGAGGTTGGATCCTTTGAAGTAAATATTCCAAAAGCCAATGCCCACAGGAAGATTAGCAAAATGGCAAATCTTGCTCACAGAATTCGATATTGTCTATGTCACTTGCACAGCTATGAAAGCTCAAGCATTGGCCGATCATTTAGCTGAAAACTCGATTGATGATGAGTACCAACCCTTGAGCACTTATTTCTCGGATGAAGAAATCAACTCCGTCGAAATAATTTCGGAAGGCGCTGACACCTGGAAAATGTTCTTCGATGGAGCAGCCAATACGGAAGGTATTGGTATAGGGGCGATCTTGATTTCACCCACAGGACAACACTACCCTGCCACGGCCCGCCTTCGTTTCTTCTGCACAAACAATACTGCTGAATATGAATCTTGTATAATGGGCATGAACATGGCCATTGACATGGATGTAGAAGATTTTTTTATCATGGGGGACTCTGATTTGATCATTAATCAGGCTCAGGGAGAGTGGGAAACTCGAGATGTTAAACTCCTTCCCTGCAGACAGCATGTGCAGGATCTTAGTAAGCAATTCAGAGCCATCGAGTTCAGATATATTCCTTGGTACCACAATGAGTTAGCCGATGCGCTGGCCACCCTAGCTGCAATGCTGCCCTATCCGGGTAATGTTTACATAGACCCATTGGAGATCCAAATCAAGGAAAGGCATGGTTAATGCAACACGGTCGAAGTAGAACTCGATGTCCAACCATGGTATCATGATATTAAAAGATTTTTTAAGACAAGAGAATATCCAAAGCAGGCCAACGGAGACCAAAAGAGAACCATCTGAAGGCTCGCCAGCAGTTTCTTCCTAAGTGGGGAAGTACTGTTTAAAAGGACTCCCGATCTAAATTTGTTAAGATGTGTAGATGATGAAGAAGCCAAAAGGATCATGAGTGAGGTCCATTCAGGAGTATGCGGTCCCCACATGAATGGGTACATCCTTGCAAAGAAAATCTTGCGGGCTGGATATTATTGGATGACCATGGAGAGAGATTGTTTCGATTTCATCCGGAAGTGCCATAAGTGTCAAATACATGGCGACTTAATCCATGCACCACCATCAGAACTGCATCCTATGTCAACACCCTGGCCATTTGTTGCCTAGGGAATGGATGTCATTGGGCCAATCGAGCCAAGGGCCTCAAACATGCACAGATTCATTTTAGTTGCTATCGGCTATTTCACAAAATGGGTCGAGGCCGTCACGTTCAAAGCTGTCACTAAGAAAGCGGTGATGGATTTCGTGCATGCTAATAGCATCTGTCGTTTTGGTATCCTAAAAACTATCATTTCCGACAATGCCACGAATCTAAACAGTAACTTGATGAGGGAGGTATGTGAACACTTCCAGATAACACACCGCAACTCGACCCCTTACCGGCCCAAAGCCAATGGCGCCGTTGAAGAAGCAAATAAAAACATCAAGAAAATTCTCAGGAAAATGATTCAAACATCGAGGCAATGGCATGAAAAGCTGCCTTTTGCATTGTTGGGATATCGCACGTCCGTGCGCACATCGGTTGGAGCTACACCTTACCTATTGGTTTATGGCACTAAAGCCGTAATACCCGCAGAAGTCGAAATTCCTTCCCTTCGGATTATTGTCGAAGCAGAAATTGAGGACAATAAGTAGGTCAAAACCCGACTGGAGAAATTAACTCTGATTGATGAGAAAAGACTGGCCTCAGTGTGCCAGGGACAATTATACCAGCAAAGAATGGCCCGCGCTTACAACAAGAAAGTGTGACCTAGGAACTTCGAAGTAGGGCAACTCGTTTTAAGACGTATCCTCCCGCACCACGAAGAAGCGAAAGGAAAATTCGCCCCAAACTGGAAAGGTCCATACATCATAAGGAAATTGCTACCAAAAGGAGCGTTATACCTGGGGGGACATCGAATGAAATGACCCTAAAACGGTTGTCAATGCAGATGCCGTCAAAAGGTACTATGTTTCATCCGCCATATTGTCACGCCCCGAAATCCCACCATCGGGCCGTGATAGAGTCTAACGTTGAACCCGCTAGACAAACCAACGTGTATATATAAACTAGCATATTAACATCCATTTAATAGGATAAACTAAATGGTTCACAATTTAGCAGCGGAAATAAATATGGTTTTAAGATAAATAAGGACGGCATAATACAACAATGCGTAAATTTTTCCCAAAACCTGGAGTCACAAACTCACGAACTGTCTATAAGAGTGCTAAATACAAGTCTGGAAGGAAATACATGTCTGCCTCTAAAGCTAGAGGAAAAATAAGACAATATCGAAGAAAAAAGGGATGGAAGAGACGCCAAGACCCACGAACGCAGCGGGTATACCTTTAAGCCTCTATGATAAGCTAGAAGACACTCCCACTAATGATGTCCTTCGGGTCCGGCTGCGTAATCTGCACAGCATAAAGAAGTGCAGGTGTAGCATCAGTAAAACCGACCCCATGTACTGAGTAAGTGTCGAGCCTAACCTCGGCAAAGTAGTGACGAGGCTAAGACACCACAACAAAGTGTACCTGTGTAGTTAACTAAACAAGAATACAATTACGGGGAAAACATGTTGGGGGTAAGAGATAGCAAATATTGAAATGACATAAACGAAGCAACAGTCTGAATTATCTGAAAATAATAATGGGAAATGACAACAAAGATTAAACAGTGAAGGATGCGGCACGACATGTCCCATCGTGCACAATAACAATTTAAAACACGGCACAGAATGTCCCCTCGTGCATAATCAATATAAACACGGCACGGAATGTCCCCTCGTGCATAATCAATGTAAAACATAGCACGAAATGTCCCCTCGTGCATAATAACAATATAAACATGGCACGGAATGTCCCCTCGGGCATAATAAATATAAACATGGCACAGAATGTCGCCTCGTGCATAATAACAATATAAACACGGCACAACATCACCCTTCATGCTTTAACACTCTTCCTACCCAAATAGCAATCACAAACAAGGGTGAGAAAATAAACAGAGTAAAAATAGAAATCCCGGCAAGTCAACATCAATTAAATAATTAAATCCCGGAAAGGGAACATCAATTAAACAATTAAATCCCGGCAAGGGAACAATAACAGTAATCTCAAAATCCCAATAAGGGAGACATTATCAAAGCAACAATGACCCGGCAAGGGTATATTTTAGTAGCTCTTTCTCTTTCTTTCACTTCATTTCATAATTTACTCTATTACTTGAGCCGATACTCCAAAGGATACAATTATCTCATATACCTTCATCATTCGTATTACAATCTGAGCCAATGCTCCAAAGGATACAACTATCTCATATATCTTCATCATTCGTATTAGAATCTGAGCCAATGCTCCAACAGAATTTAAAGATTAGAATTCCCTTAACATACTCTTCACAACATATTGAAATCATCAATTAAGCATAGAAATTACCACAAAATCAGAATATTCACAATATAAGGACTCACGGTCATGCTAGACACCAATGTATAGATACTCGTCACCATGCCTATACATCGTATTTGACAATTAGCAAGTAGAAAATTATGCTCAACTCCTATTCCCTCAAGATAAGGTTATACCAAACACTTACCTCGGGTCCGAAGTATAGCAAACAACCCGAAACCACACGTTTGCCACGAGAATCCGACTCCAAAAGTCCCAACTCTATTCAAATAAATTTCATACCGTAAATAACATCTCATGCACTGATTCTACTATTAAATTTAAGGTTACGACAGGAAATTAGGTGAAATGACCAAAACACCCCTCAGGCCAGCATCTCGGAGTCAGGTAAATTTTACATTTTAAGAACCCTCGTACTCTCACGAGTCTAGCCATATAAGAATCTCTCAAATCGGAGGTCAATCACGCAGTCAAATCCAATTTTAGAAAAACCCAAGTTCTACCCAAAACACCCAATTTTCACCCATGGAAATCTTTGATTTTAAGTTGAAAACATGTTAAATGATGCTAATGATTGAAAGAATTTAGCAAAAACCAACATACAAATGATTTGGAAAAAGTCTTGTTCTTGGAAAAATCGCCTAAGAGTGTTTGAGTTTGAGAAAATATGAAACAATGGAGTAAAAATTTGGTTTTGTACAGAGCAGGCTACTGGTTGGCATGGGAATTTCGAATAGGGGTTCGCAATTGCGAACCCTTCAGACATTCCCAGCCTTCGCATTTGCGAACCTCTTGGTCGCATTTGCGATCAGGCCTGCCGAGGTTAATATTCGCATCTGCGAACCTCTTGGTCGCATTTGCGAACAGGCCTGCCCAGCTATTCCTTCACATTAGCGAACCTCCTGGTCGTATTTGCGATCCCTGGCCAGCAAGGGCACCTTCGCATTTGCGATGAATATCTTGCATTTGCGATGTTGGCTTCGCAAATGCGAAGCCTGCACATTAGTAACCTCCTGGTCGTATTTGTGATCCCTGGCCAGCAAGGGCACCTTCGCGATGAATATCTCGCATTTGCGATGCTAGCTTCGCAAATGCGAAGCCTGCAGATTAGTTTACTAGCAAATTTACAAGTTCAAAAAATGCAATCTGTGGCCTATCCAAAACTCACTCGAGCACTCGGGGCTCCAAACCAAATATACACACTACCTAAAAAACATCCTATGAACTTATCCGTGTGATCAAATCGCCAAAATAACATCATATACATCAAATTAAGCCTCAAAATCCATGAATTCTATCAAATTTCATAAAACATCAAATTTTTTATTTTCAGTCCGAAACACGTCAAACGAAATCCGTTTTCAACCAAACTTTACAGAAAGGACTTAAACCATATATAAGACCTGTACCAGGCGCCGGAACCAAAATACGGGACCGATACCATCACTTTCTAATCAGATTTCATTTTCATTTTTCTTAAATATTTTCAGAAAACAATTTTACTCAAAAGTTCATTCCTCGGTCTTGGGACCTCGGAATTCGATTCTGGGCATACGCACAAGTCCCATATTTTCCTACGGACCCTCCGGGACCGTCAAATCACGGGTCCGGGTCCGTTTACCCAAAATGTTGACCGAATTCAAATTTACTCATGTAAATATCAAATCTTAGCATTGTTTTCATAGAATTTCATATTTAAGTTGTCCGGCTACACGCCCGGACTGCGCACACAAATCGAGGGAACTACAAATGAGGTTTCCAAGGCCTCGGAAGTACGGAATGGGGTAATAAAATAGGTGATGACCCCTTGGGTCGTCACATTCTCCACATCTAAAACAATTGTTCGTCCTCAAACGGACAGAAGAAGGAAGTACTTGAGTCGGGAAGTAAATGAAGGTAACAGCTCCGCATATCGGACTCAGACTCCCAGGTCGATGCCTCAGGAGGCTGACCTCTCCACTGAATACGAACAGAAGGGAAACTCTTGGATCTCAAATGACGAATCTGCCGGTCTAGAATAGCTATCGGCTCCTCCTCATAAAATAATTCCTTGTCCAACTGGACAGTGCTGAAATCTAACATGTGTTCTGGATCGCCGTGATACCTCCGAAGCATGGACACATGAAAAACCGGGTGTACGGCTGATAAGCTAGGTGGCAATGCATGTTTATAAGACACCTCTCTCACTCGATCAAGAATCTCAAACGGACCAATGAATCTAGGGCTAAGCTTACCCTTCTTCCCAAATCTCATCACGCCCTTCATAGGCGACACTCGGAGCAATACTCGCTCACTAACCATGAAAGCCACATCTCGAACCTTACGATCTGCATAACTCTTTTGCCTGGACTGAGTTGTATGAAGCCTATCATGAATGATCCTGGTCTTGTCCAAGGCTTCCTGAACCAAATATGTACCCAACAACCGAGCCTCTCCCAGCTCAAACCATACAACCGGAGATCAACACCGCCTACCATATAAAGCCTCGTAAGGAGCCAAGTGGACACTCGACTGGTAGTTGTTGTTGTAGGCAAACTCTGCTAAAGGCAAGAACTGATCCCATGATCCTCAAAAGTTAATAACACAAGCTCGGAGCATATCCCCAAATATCTGAATAGTCCGCTCGGACTGTCCATCCGTCTGAGGATGAAATGCTGTGCTCAACTCCACCTGGGTGCCTAACTCTCGCTGAACTGCTCTCCAGAAACGTGAGGTAAACTGCGCTTCCCGGTCGGAAATGATAGATACTGGCACACCATGAATGCGAATAATCTCCCGGATATAGATCTCAGCTAACCTCTCGGATGAATAGGAAATTGCCACAGAAATGAAATGCGCTGACTTGGTCAGCCTATCAACAATGACCCAAACTGCATCGAACTTCTTCCGGGTCAATGGAAGTCCAATAACCAAGTCCATAGTGATCCTCTCCCACTTCCACTCGGGAAGATCAATCCTCGGAAATAAACCACTAGGCCTCTGATGCTCATACTTAACCTGTTGACAATTCAAACATCGCGCCACATATGCCACAATATCCTTCTTCATTCTATGCCACCAATAATGCTACCGCAAATCCTGATACATCTTCGTGGCGCCCGGATGAATAGAGTGCCGGGAACTATGGGCCTCCTCTAAAATCAACTCTCAAATCCCATCGACATTGGGAACACAAACTCGCCCCTGCAATCTCAAAACACCATCATCATCTAAGGTCACCTGCTTGGCACCTCCGCGTTGTATCGTGTCTCTAAGGACACACAAATGGGGATCATCAAACTGCCGATCACGGATACGCTCTAATATTGAAGAACGAGCGACCGTACAAGCCAACACTCGACTAGACTCAGAAATATCCAACCTCACAAACCGATTGGCCAAACCCTGAACATCCAAAGAAAGCGGCCTCTGACTGACAGGAATAAAAGCAAGACTGCATGTTAGCTGACTTCCTACTCAAAGCATCGGCCACCACACTGGCCTTCCCCGGGTGACATAAGATGGTAATACCATAATCTTTCAACAACTCCAACCACCTTCTCTACTTCAAATTCAACTCATTTTGCTTGAACAAGTACTGAAGTCTCTTATGATCCGTGTACACCTCACAAGCCACGCCATACAGATAGTGCCTCCAAATCTTCAATGCGTGGACAATGGCTGCCAACTCCAAATCATGCACTGGATAGTTCTTCTCATCATTCTTTAACTACCTCGAACCATAAGCAATGACTCTGCCATCCTGCATCAGCACTGCACCAAGCCCGATACGGGAAGTATCGCAATAGACTGTGTAAGGCCATGAACCTATGGGAAAAACCAATATCGGTGCCGTAGTCAAAGCTGTCTTGAGCCTCTGAAAACTCGCCTCACACTCGTCCGACCATCTAAACTGGGCACCTGTATGGGTCAACCTGGTCATCGGGGATGCAATAGATGAGAACCCCTCCACGAACCAACGATAATAGCCTGCCAATCCCAAGAAACTCTAAATCTCTGTAGCTGATGCTGGTCTAGGCCAGTTCTTGACTGCGTCAATCTTTTTCGAGTCAACCTGAATACCCTCTGCTGATACGACATGACCAAGGAATGAAACTAAACTCAACCAGAACTCACACTTCGAAAAATTTTCATAAAGCTGACTATCCTTCAGAGTCCGAAGAACCACTCTGTGATGATGTTCGTGCTCCTCGTGACTGCAGAAGTATATCAATATATCATCAATGAAGACTATCACGAACGAGTCCAAATAAGGCCTGAACACTCGGTTCATCAAGTCAATAAAAAGTTGCTGGGGCAGAACATCGAAATGGCGCGTTGATAGAAGAGATAGGAGTGCTGGCTAGTCTAGTATGGGAGACTCCGGAGTTGTTGATGCCTGAGAACCCGCACATGCAAAAGTTTACCCAAAATGATGGGTCTGAAAAAGGATGTGAAATTGGTATGTTTGGAGGATTCGTACATTCCTTTTGACTACTTGTGCGAAATGTATGGCTACAACAAATATTACCGTGCCTACCATGACGTGTTTGCTATCACCTCTCTGGGACACGTCCATCGCCGAGTGTTCGTGTTTATGGTTTTCTTTTTGGGTTTGATCGTGTTCCCGATGAAGAAGGAAAGGATCCATACCATGCTAGCCATGGTAACTAAGACCATAATGGAAGGGGTAATGGGCAATGTTTCAGCATTGTGCCCATGATCATTGCAGACATATATCGGGCCTTAGAAAGGTGTCAACAAGGAGCAAAGCATTTTGAAGGTTGCAATTTATTACTTCAACTCTGGATCATGGAACATCTTCAAAAAGGTGAATATCGACAGGACATTCACCACCGAATGTGGGATGACCACATCACTTTCCATAATCCAAAGCGAATGAACTATATCCCTGACATGTTCGCTCAACCTGAAAATGCTGAAGGATGGGTTGAGCTTTTTGATAACTTGACTGAAGAACAAGTTCAATGGATGTTTGAAAGGTATCCAATGGATGAGTTCATCATTTGATCTCGAGACGCATCATTTCTGATACTGATTGGTCTAAGGAGGACACACCCTTCCGTCCCTCTTCGATTTATGAGGCAATCAGGAAGGAAGCAAGTCATCCCTAGGGTCAAGAAGATGATCCATCTTCGAGCTGACTTTCAAAATAATGATAGTCCTCACAAGTGCCAAGCTCAGCACCTGTGGCACTGCAAGGTTATACTTGAGAAAGACACCATCGAGCCAGATAGGTATCACGCCGGTTATACCCCTTTCTGTCTTGGTTGGTTAGAAGAGGATCTGGATGGTCAGAGCAAGTCAGGGTACGTCCGAGGTCACAGGGTTATGGATGAAAGGGCTAAAGGACAAGTCAAGTTCAACCAGCTACGCAAAAGGATCTGGGAAAATGAGGATGATCACCACAAGATACATGAGTCCAACAAAAGACTGATCAAGGAATGGAAGGACATGGCTATCAGTGCCAACAAGAGGCTGGGGTACTTGGAACGAGGTATAATCGAGCTGGAAGAAAAGTTCATCAAAAGAGTTGAAGATTGTCAAAAGGCTGAGGGAGTTGTAGGGAGATACCTAACCAGAACTTGCCTGTTGCTGGGACTTCGCGAGCTAGGAAAGCTGCTCGAAGGAAGCAAGAATGTCGAATCTAAGGAAGGTCCTTCTGAGCCCAAGTAGATAGGAATGTCTTTATTTGTCTATCAATGTAATAAGGCCAATGGCCATTAGTGACTTTTATTTTCGTCTATCGTTTTGGGATTTATCTATTTTTATTATCAATAAAATGAGGCATTTAGCATTTTAAGTTCTCCGAATCAATTTGTCGCTAGGCCTACCTCGAGCACAAAGAGATTCCCAACTTAGGACACGCTTCAATTTCCGCATTATGTGTTTAAATACTGCAATACTCTTTTAATGATCCTCACTGACTTGGTTACCTTTTGTTTTTATTTCTTTTTTCTTACTCCCCTCCCCAAATGTTATTTCGTGCATTCTGGCATCATCAGCCTATCGCACCAGATCCAAGAGCCCTCCACCTACTCCTCCCCCTAGTCCTCCTAAGGGCAAAGACAAAGGCAAAATTAAGATGCAAGAGTCCAGCGACATCAGAAAGGAGAATGTGATTGAACGGGTAGAGGACACCGATGGCTGAGGTATTTAGGTCCTGCATGAGAACATGTCACCACTTGAACAGAAATTGCTGAAGTTTCAGGAAGAACTCGATCAAGTCCAGAATCTGGCCAATTTGTCATTTTCCCTCAACGTCCCTAACGTCAACCTTCCAAAACCCCGCACCTCCACAAAATATCCCAAGACAACAAAATCATCCCGCACCTCACCATCACACCACTCCCCCAAAGAACCAAACTCTACCGACGTTGTGCAATGTTTTCCACACCTCAAATAACACTCCACTACTCATCCCAGAACCCCAAAACCCCACAAAAGACCATTTCCACACCTATAAAAATCCCATCTATGTGCAAACCATGACCCACTCCACTCCGCCTATCCCACAGGCATCTGAGTCTGACGAAAAGGATTTACTTATCAAGCACCTGGTCGAGGAGCTTAGGAAACTGACCAGCCGAGTCCAGGGTGTTGAAGGAACCAAGGGGATTGAAGGGTTGAATTATGAAGACCTTTGTATCCAACCTGATGTCGAACTGCCTGAGGGGTACAAACCTCCAAATTTCCAAATGTTTGATGGTACCAGTGATCCAAGAGTCCATCTGAGGATTTATTGCGACAAACTGGTTGACGTAGGAAAGGATGAAAGAATGCGCATGAAGTTGTTCATGAGGAATTTGAAAGGAAATGCACTTTCTTGGTACATCAGCCAAGACCCCAAGAAATGGTCAAACTGGGTAAGCATGGCGTCTGATTTCATGGACATGTTTATATTCAACACATAGAACACACCAGATGTGTTCTACATCCAAAATTTGAAGAAGAAACCTACAGAAACCTTTCGAGAGTATGATACTCGCTGGAGGTCCGAAGCCGCTAAAGTTAGACCTGCTCTAGAGGAAGAACAAATGAACAAGTTCTTTGTCGGGGATCAGGACCTGCAGTATTATGAATGGTTAATGATGGTTGAAGGCCACAAGTTCTCTGACATCATCAAATTGGGTGAGCGGATTGAAGAAGGTATTAACAACGGTATGGTTACAAATTTTGAAGCCTTGCAAGCCACTAACAAGGCTCTACAGTCCGGTGGTGTGTCTAAGAAGAGATATGTGGGAGCCGTAATAGTTGCACAAAGAACCAAGTCCCCGCTCAAATACCAAACCTATCCGACACCTCCGCTCACATATCATCCAACCCCGAATTACCAAGCACCCTCACCAAATTACCAAACTCCACCACCTTCCTACCAAGTTCCACCACCCACATATCAACCTTCTTCACCCAAATATCCACAACCCTCTCCTGTCTACCACACTTATAATTCTCAGCCATCCCATTATCAATCACCCCCTGCACGCCAAAACTTCCATAGACCTCGTCCCAATTTTGATCGCCGCCCTCCAAAGCAATACACCGCCATAGCCGAGCCCATTGACCAGCTGTATGAAAAACTCAAAGTTGGTGGTTATGTCACACCTATCCCTACTGCCACCCCTGAGAACCCTTCTCAGTGGGTTAACCCAAAAAAATCCTGTGCATACCATTCTAGCATGAAAGGACACACCATCGAAGAATGTCGTTCTCTGAAGGACAAAATGCAGGCTCTCATTGACAATAAGATTATTGTGGCAAGGGACCCCGCTCCAAATGTCCGCGACAATCCTCTGCTAGAACATAAGGGTAGAGGTATCCATATGATTGAAATAGAAGATGGTTGGGATCCCGAGGGGTCAATCGGGTTGATTGCAGAAGGCGATGACCCGAAGAAACCTGCAGTTAGTCTCAAACCGATCATAGTCCAGATTTAGCGATCTGAGGCCACTGAGGTGAATATGTCTATTCCATTTGAGTTTGAAGCAGCGTCACCTGCGAAGTCACCAGTGCCAATTGAAGTTGAGTTTGTATCTCCAGCAAATGCACCAGCTTCATTCGAGGTCGCATTCTTGCCACCCCGAACACACATTCCGTTTGAAGTAAAGATGGTTGCACCAACTCCGGTGGAAATGTCAACTACGCCACCCTTCTATTCAAACGTTATCCCTTGGGAATACACAGCCGAGGCGAGAAGGAAAGGCAAGTCCAGGTCTGAGGAAGCTGTCCCAGCACAGGGTATGACGAGAACTGGTAGGGTGTACACCCCTGAGCATTTGGTCGAGTAAAGCAAGCAGGCTACCAACCGGCCTCCCCTTATCGAAGCAGGTCCCGATGACCTTTGGAGAAAGGTATAGGCTAAGGAGTATTCAGTCATCGACCAACTGAACAAAACCCCGGCACAGATATCCATCCTCTCTCTGCTGAAGAATTCCGAAACACATATAAATCCTTTGTTGAAAGTATTGAGTGAAGCATATATGCCAAACAACATCACTAGTGGGGAAATGGAAAATATGGTAGGCCAGGTACTGAAGAGTCATAAAATCACTTTTCATGAGGACGAGCTACCACCTGAAGGATTGGGGCACAACAAGGCACTGCACATCACCGTGCAGCAACGATCATTTCATCACAAGAATCTTGATTACTGGAGGTTCCAGTCTTAACATATGTCCGTTGATAACACTCAAGAAATTGGGTAAAGGGCTACATGAGATAAGGTATGGGGCGATCAATGTGAAATCCTTTGACGGTTCTCAGAGGTCCACCATGGGGGAGATCAGTCTATGTCTACAGATGAGACTGACTTGGTTCGAAGTGGATTTCCAGGTGATAGATGTTCCGGCATCCTATAAATTGTTGTTGGGACGACCCTGGATTCATGATGCTGGGGCCATAGCATCAACGCTACACCAGATGGTAAAATTTGAGTGGAACCACCAAGAGGTGATTATTCATGGTGACGGTAGCAACCCCATTTATAGTCGTCAAACTATTTCGGTGATTGACGGAAAAAGGAAGATAGGCGGAGGAACTTACCACCACATTGAATGGGTCAATGCTATTGACAAGGACAAATGGTGGGACAAAAAGATTGAGAGCACCCTGAACTGGAGAGAATATGAGCCAGGCAAAGAGCCCGGTAAGAACCTCCAAGGGATCACGAAGCCCATAAAGCTCAAGGAGCATGGCACCACTTTCGATCTGAGGTATGAGTACACTTGGAAGGAATTCAACGACTGGTCGCCACCTTGGCGCGGTCCCTATTACCCTTTGGAGCAGCCGATACCTTATTTTGAGCAGACTTTCAAGCAGGCCGACACTATTTACGGATCAGACGAGGAGGAA
This sequence comes from Nicotiana paniculata, assembly GCA_005239505.1. NCBI lineage: Eukaryota > Viridiplantae > Streptophyta > Magnoliopsida > Solanales > Solanaceae > Nicotiana > Nicotiana paniculata. The sequence goes on from ML320074.1 coordinate 20,454, forward strand.
GCACTTGCAGCAATGAGGAGTTTGTTCCTAGAGGATGATGATATGGATTGCTGTGTTGTTATCGAGGGGGAGGGGGATGAAGGCCCTTCCATACATACTGTAATCAAGGGGAAATATCTCAAGAATTGGTCTATCAAGACAACCAAAGCCCGACGAGCCTCGGGGTAGCAAGGCTAAAATAAGCATTATTTACTGTTTTATTTACTAAATGATTTTCCTTTTCCTGCATTTTTCAATTTCTGCAATAAAAATCGTCAATGTTCAAAACAGTTATTCGATCTATCAAAGCATCTTCTAAATTTCTCTTACGAATCTGATATTTATTGCTATTGTTTTCTCTCATTACTCTATTTATACAGCATTACTATTACTTGTCTTGATGAACTGATGACTATGACATGCAATGAGACAACGCAGCAAACGGACATTGATTTAGAGAAAGACGACATACCTGACGAGATTGTCAAAGAAGTTGAGAACTTTGAGAACAGACCTAAGTCTAACCTGGATAAGACCAAAGTTATCAACCTGGGGGATTTAGAAAACATCAAGGAGACTCGCATCAGCATTCATTTGTCACCATCAGAAAAGAAAGAATACACAGAGTTTATAAGAGAGTATGAGGATGTATTTGCATGGTAGTATGATGACATGACTGGTCTAAGTACTTATATTGTGGCTCACAAACTGCTAACCAATCCAATGTGTCCACCAGTGAAACAAAAGCTCAAAAAGTTCAAACCCGACATGAGTTTGAAAATCAAAGAAGAAGTTACTAAGCAGATCAATGCCAAAGTTCTCCGGGTAGTGAAATACCCGACATGGTTAGCCAACATTGTACCTGTGCCAAAGAAGGACGGAAGGTCAGAGTCTACGTTGACTATCGGGATCTCAATCGGTCCAGTCCGAAAGACGACTTCCCCTTGCCAAATATACACATTCTGATTGATAACTGCGCCAAGCATGAGTCGCAGTCCTTTGTGGATTGCTTCGCTGGTTATCACCAGATTTTGATGGATGAGGAAGATGCTGAGAAAACAGCGTTCATTACTCCATGGGGAGTATATTATTACAAGATGATTCCATTCAGTTTAAAGAATGCAGGGGCCACCTACATGAGGCCACCTACATGAGGGACATGACCACCATATTCCATGACATGATTCACAAGGAGATCGAGGTGTACGTGGATGTCATTATCAAATCAAAGAAAGTTGATGATCACATGGAGAATTTGGGAAGTTCTTCAATAGATTGCGAAAATACAATCTGAAACTAAACCTCGCGAAGTGTGCATTTGAGGTTCCTGCTGGTAAGTGACTGGGCTTTATTGTAAGCCGTCGGGGAATATAATTAGATCCGTCAAAAGTCAAAGCCATTCAAGAGCTACCACCACCGAGGAACAAGAAAGATGTGATGAGTTTCTTGGGTAGGCTTAATTACATCAGCCGATTTATAGCACAGTCTACAGTGATTTGTGAGCCAATCTTTAAGATGCTGAAGAAGGACACTGTGACCGAGTGGACCGATGATTGTCAAACGGCTTTCGACAGAATCAAGGAATATTTGTCAACACTGCCAGTCCTAGTACCGCCCGAGCCAGGCAGACCTTTGCTACTCTATCTTGCAGTATTATATGGAGCTTTCGGTTGCGTTCTGGGGCAGCACGATGAAACAGGAAGGAAGGAACAAGTACACTCTAATAGAGAATACCGGGCCTTATATGGAGTGAACTTCTTGCTGAGGTTCTGGGCGACCCAAGTTATAAGGCTCGGTATTCTCTATTAGAGTGTACTTGTTGTGCTATAACTTGGGTCGCCCAGAAGCTGAGACATTACTTCTGTGCCTACACAACATATCTCATATCAAGGATGGATCCAATTAAGTACATCTTTCAGAAGCCCATGCCCACTGGCAAGCTAGCCAAGTGGCAAATCCTTCTGAGCAAATTCGACATTGTTTACATGACTCAGAAGGCAGTTAAAGGACAAGCTCTAGCTGAACATCTTGCTGAGAATCCCGTAGATGGAGTATACGAACCCCTGAAAACATACTTTCCTGATGAAGAGGTATCATTCATAGGAGAAGATATTGCAGAATCTTATGATGGTTGGAGGATGTTCTTGGATGGAGCAGCAAACTTCAAGGGAGTCGGTATTGGAGCAGTACTAGTATCAGAGACCGGTCAGTATTATCCGATATCCGCCAAACTCAAGTTCCCTTGCACCAACAATATGGCCGAATATGAAGCCTGCATCTTGGGGCTCAATATGACCATTGACATGAACGTCCAGGAGCTGTTAGTGATCGGTGATTTAGACTTATTGGTACATCAGTTACAAGGAGAATGGGCAACAAATAATTCCAAGATACTATCGTATCTACACCACATACAAGAGTTAAGAAAGAGGTTCACAAAGATAGAGTTCTGGCACGTCCCCAGAATCTAGAATGAGTTCACCGACGCATTAGCTACTTTGCTTTAATGATCCAACATCCAGACAAGAATTTCATTGACCCTATTCCCATAAAGATCCATAATCAAGCAGCTTACTGTGCCCATATCGAAGAAGAAGCAGACGGAAATCCTTGGTTTCATGACATTGATAAGTACTTGGAAAAAGGAGAATACCCCGAGCTTGCAAATTCCACTCAGAAATGCACACTTCGGAGATTATCCAACAATTTCTTCCACAGCGGAGGAATCCTGTATATGAGGACTCCTTATTTGGGGTTATTAAGGTGTGTTGACGCAAAAGAAGCATCAAAATTGCTGGAAGAAATTCATGTTGGGACCTGTGGCTCACATACGAACGGTTTTGTTTTAGCTAGGAAAATACTCCGAGCTGGTTACTTTTGGATGAATATGGAAACGGACTGCATCTAATATGTTCGGAAGTGCCACCTCTGCCAGATACATGGGGATATGATAAAAGTGTCTCCAAGTGAGCTCGATGCAACCAGCTCACCATGGTCGTTCGTCGCTTGGGGTATGGGCGTTATTGGACCAATTGAGCCTTCCACTTCCAGTGGCCACAGGTACATTTTGCTCGCCATTGACTACTTCACTAAATGGGTCGAAGCAGCCTCATACAAAGCAGTTACTAAGAAAGTCGTGACCGACTTTGTCCGCGACCGCATTGTTTGTCGGTTCGGAGTTCCCGAGTCAATCATCACCGAAAATGGTTCTAATCTCAACAGTGACTTGATGAAAGCTATGTGTGACACTTTCAGGATCAAACACAAGAATTCCACAGTATACAGACCTCAGATGAATGGAGTGGTAGAGGCCTCTAACAAAAACATCAAGAAGATACTAAGAAAGATGATATAAAGGCACAAGCAATGACATGAAAAGTTATCATTCGCTTTACTGGGATACCGCACCACTGTCCGCACATCAACAGGGGCAACTCCCTATATGCTAGTTTATGGTACAGAGGCTGTAATTCCTGCCGAAGTGGAGATTCCATCTCTAAGAATTATACAGGAAGTTGAGCTCAGCGACGCAGAATGGGTAAGAAGCCGTTATGAGAAACTAGCCCTCATAGACGGGAAGAGAATGAATGCAGTATGTCATGGTCAACTATATCAGAACAGAATGGTCAGGGCCTTCAATAAGAAATTCAAGCCAAGACGATTCACACCAGGGCAACTGGTGTTAAAGAAAATCTTTTCGCATCAAGATGAAGAGAAAAGGAAGTTCTCTTCCAACTGGCAAGGTCTGTACATAGTTTATAGAGTGCTGACAGGAGGAGCACTCATACTTGCAGAAATGGACGGAGAAGTTTGGCCAAAACCAATCAATTCAGATGCAGTCAAGCGTTACTATGTGTAATCATATGCTTTCTCAGTGATATAATTTGAACTACGTCTGAGCTGATTCCCGTTTGAGAGGGGAAACGTATGTAGACCTATAGGTTCGGTCACAATTCAATAAAAAAACTATTTCCCCGCAATTGGAAACTGGGGCAGAATTTTGAGGAGGAACCTCAAAATACCGAAGCAAGTTCAGCCAGTCGCCGTGCGAGCAGCAGTCATAGGCATCCACCCAGCAAACTGGGGCAGAATTTTGAGGAGGACCCTCAAAATTCCGCAGCAGGAGAGGTTGCAATGTCTCGGGCCGTGTCATGTTGTAGGTTCATCTAAAACTATTTTAGATTATATCTTACAAAATCATGCATATTTATTTTTCTGAAGCAGCTTGTTTAGCGAACTCTAACCCAATGACACAGACAGTATCATCATGATCAAGCAAACGAGCCAAGCAGGGCCAGCAGGAATGCGAACTAACCTTTCCCGTTTACAAAACTCACGATCTTTCTTTGGATGAAGGCACACAATTACAAGAAGCCCTGAAACATATTATTCGCTCCAAGGACAGACATCGTTTCTCAAACTCGTCACGCCAACACTTATTATCAGCACAAACAATGCTTCATTATCACAATGCTCTACCGCAATTTAACCCTAACTAAGAATTTCTGTCGTCCTTCCTTACATATTGCATAAGGCTACCTTTCTGTCTTCCGAGGTTAAACGCTACCTCCATCTGCATTTACATATTGCATAAGGTTACCTTTATGCCTTCCGAGGTTAAACACTACCTCCATCTGCATTTACATATTGCATAAGGCTACCTTTCTGCCTTCCTAGGTTAAACGCTACCTCCATCTGCATTTACATATTGCATAAGGCTACCTTTCTGCCTTCCGAGGTTAAACACTACCTCCATCTGCATTTACATATTGCATAAGGCTACCTTTCTGCCTTCCGAGGTTAAACACTACCTCCATCTGCATTTACATATTGCATAAGGATAATTTTCTACCTTCCAAGGTTAAACGCTACCTCCATCTGCATTTACATATTGCATAAGGCTACCTTTCTACCTTCCGAGGTTAAACTCTACCTCCATCTGCATTTACATATTGCATAAGGCTACCTTTCTGCCTTCCGAGGTTAACCGCTACCTCCATCTGCATTTACATATTGCATAAGGCTACCTTTCTGCCTTCCGAGGTTAAACGCTACCTCCATCTGCATTTACATATTGCATAAGGATACCTTTCCGCCTTCTAAGGTTAAACGCTACCTCCATCTGCATTTACATATTGCATAAGGCTACTTTTCTGCCTTCCGAGGTTAAACGCTACCTCCATCTGCATTTACATATTGCATAAGGCTAACTTTATGCCTTTCGAGGTTAAACGTTATCTCCATCTGCATTTACATATTGCATAAGGCTACCTTTCTGCCTTTCGAGGTTAAACTCTACCTCCATATGCATCTGCATGCATAAGACTACTTTTCTGCTTTTCGAGGCTAAGCCCTGCCTCCCGTTTACTTTTCAAAGCAATCACTGTCTCTATCATTATTCACTTCGCTTCCTTTCGGGCTAAGCTCTGCCCTTTTTAAATTTGCAAGACTATGCTCTGTCTTGTTAGCGTCATACTACTGCATTTTCGTGGGCTGAAATATCGCCAAGCTATCCAAAGGCGTCATCGTTCGGAGGCACCATCTTCATGGCCCGAGAACACCATGTCATGGCCAAAGGATCTCTTTGTTTGCATATCATTTTTCAAAGGCATCATGGTTCGGAGGCACCATATTCATGGCACGAGAATATCATTGCATAGCCCATGAATCCCGCATCAAGAAATCCATGGCCCAGGACATCATGGTCTAAGGACGTCATCCTCGACTGTCCGAAGACAGCATTCATGGACCACTGTCAATTTGCATCATGTTTATATTACGTACGATATATGCTTGTTATTCATTTGCAGGTAATTCGGCTAGCAATCTCCATCCAGGCAGGAGCGGTGCCGCTCCAATTCTCCTAACTATCCCATAAGCCCTTGACCACCCAACCCTGTATTTTGCGTCCGTCCTTGTGAAACTTCATCGGTATACTTTGCCGATGACTCCTGAACTACATACGGCCTGATTCCTGTAAAACCAGGGATATGTAGGCAGCTCAGAAGCCAGGGTGCGGCCTAAATCTCTCCAAATCGTTCTACTCGGTCAAAATTGGCCATCATATCTTTACCCGACAACTCTTTCATCCTTCCCGGGTAAAGAGGGGCAGCTGTTGATACCCAATTTTTCCCACAATATTTTAAAATTGCATATATACCTTCAAAAACATGCTTTAATAGTAACTGGTATTTTTCTATAATTTTCCCACATTTTTATTAATTTATTTTAATTTATCCAGTATTTTATTCTAATAATTAATTACAAAATTGCATTACAAACAATTTCAAAAGCATTTCTTGATTTAATTTATTATTTAGGTCCTACTAAGACCAAATTATTTCACAATTAGCCAAATTGACACTCTTTGGCTATGATTGCAATAATTTTGTAATTATTGCGCAATCATATGTTCTATACTATTTTTATCCAGTAATTAGTCATTTTGTATTTTTTTTTAAATGCTAATCAGTCATTTTAATTTATTTTCTAAGCATCAATTCCATTTTATACAATTATTAGCTATTTTTGTAAATTATTTTATCTAATTTTAATTAGGTATTTAACAGCTAGCCCCTTTTATTTCAATTATAGCCTAAAATTGGCCTAATCCCTAACCCAATTAAATAACCTAACAGACCCCCAGCCCAAACCAATTCCTACCAGGCCCAACCCCCGGATCAATCTGAGTTATTGATCAAATTAGATCAATGACCCAGATCCTTGTTACCGTAATTAAACCCTAACCAGCCTCATCCGACCCCTCATTCTCTCACGACCCTTCATCTCTCTACTCTCATCTCTATCTCTCTATCTAGTCTCTTCTGGAAACTTCCGTTTCTTCAGTTCCGATGAACTCCTTCATCTTCTCCGGCCACCCTTTTGCCGGAGACCTTGAAGCCTTCGTCCTCTTGCCTCTCATGGCTCTCCTATGCCGGTGATGACCTCCCTAAGGCCCTCAAAGGGCGAGAACCCGTTTTCTTACACCCATGGTGTTCCTGTCTACTTCGAGCCTCCAGAGCTTGATTCCGAGTAGGTTTTATAACCCTGAGGCTCGAGCCAGTGCTGTTCGAGGTCTTTCTCATCTTCTCTGAGGTTTTCTGTAAAACCCTAACTCCCAAAAAAATCCGATTCTTTTATATCTATGATAGATTTGTGTATATTTGAGATATTCCGTTGTTTTTCTCAAAGATTCTCTGATTTCCTCTAAAAAGGGCTTTTCGTTTTCAAACTAGGGTTTCATGACCCCTCTTAAACGACTTTTCCATGACTTTTCAGTATTATCCTAAGGTCTCTACTGTTTTTAATGATTCATTCAAGTTTCTCTATCTTATCTGAGTTGTTGTGTTGAAATTCCTAATTTCTAGTCCTAAACCCTAAGTTCCTGATCTGTCTTTGATAATATGTTTGCATATGTATTTGTGTTTCATGAGCTTTATGATTCACTGATATTTTACCCTATGTTATTCATCTATGTCTTTGATTTTCCTCACTTTCCCGTTTATCTCACTATTCACTCTGTAATTCATATTAACCCCTAGTTTCGTATGATTTCACTACTAGGGTTTTATGATTTCTTGCATGTTATCTATTCAATTCATGTTAATCTCCTTTAATTGATGTTATTCATGTTTGAATCCATGATTCTCTGTAATTTTACTTTAGGGTTCCTGATATATTATTTGAATCCATGTTTCCTTGTGATTTGAAAACCTTACCGATTTCTTACGGGATATTCTTACTAATTTCCGACCTTTAGCTTATTTCTTACCTTGTTACATGGTTAATTTACTGCTAATTGATCCCTATTTCCTTAATTAGAATATGATGAACCTAGTCTCAATTACATACTTGTACTGGATTGAGATTGTTTCCTTATATGTTATATGCATGGGAACTTTCCTTATTTTGTTATTTACCTACTAGCCGTTTGAATTTAACCCCTTCAATTAAGGGATACCCATGCTGATTTTACACTGTTTGAATATTCCTTTAAGCTATATATGGTGTCTTTCCTTATTTGTTACTCATTGTTTGAATAACTCCCTTAATCATGGTCGTACTTGAGCTGATTTCACTCTGATTGATACTAAGTTCCATAATTGTTGACTGATTTTGATTTTTACCTTACTTTTCACCCAACTTTCAAAACTATATATATGCATACTTTTTCTCTCATTACACACGAACTTATCTGTTCAATAATTTCTCTCTCACAATTAAAAAAACTCTCTGCTCTCTCTTATGTGCTAACTACTACTATTCTAAGTTAGCCGGCTGCAAGCCAAGGCTAACTATTGTGCACCTCCTACTTCCTGTTTGTGTTACTGCTTTCTTCACTTCACTGGTATGTTCTAATTTAGATTTCAGTCCTCAAACCAACATGTTTCTACTACTGTTGTAATTTGGTATGCTTCCAATTTGATTTACTTATTATTCAGCATGTATCTAGGATCCTGAATTCCCCTATGCATGTTAAGTTAGGCATTATTTGTTTATGACCAACATGTTTCTGTACACTTAGCACCTACTTTTTACATGCCTATGCCTGGTACATTAGTTTAACCATGGCCTTAGTTATTTTAGGGGTTAATCTAACCTAATACTTTACTATACCCCTAATCCTCTAGACCCTTAGGAGTTTCTGATTATATGTCTATATGTGTATCTGCCTGCTACATGTCTGCCCTCACATGCTCTGTATTTGTCCCTCAAATCCCATTACCCTTGTTTGTGATTGTTGGACTATCCTTGGTCCTTTGTCTGATGTTAAGCTTCTATCCCTTTCTCAAAATTGTTTTCTTACTTACCCTCTCTCAAAATTGTTTCTTACTTAAACCCTTTTAAAAAAATAAAAAGCACTCTCACATATACTCTTAGAAGTCTAAGTTCACCCCCCTTCGTGTGAGCACTGCTTTGGGGACCCTTTGAGTGCCCTCTGAACTCTGACACACAAGGCTGGCACTTCCCACACTGCACATGTTTAACTCTTTGGCTATATCTGGGTGTGAGCACTGCCCGGGAGCCCTTGAGGTCCTTAGGGAACTCTGACACACCCGGACTATGAAAGTCTATGAACACCAAAGGCATTGAGGTTTGGAAGATCTGGGCCTAACTGAAGGCTCCCTATAGAAGTAACTTCTTATTTTCCTTTGGTTGTGTAATTCATAATTCCTGGCCTGCAATAATTTGTAAGCAAATAATTCGGAATGGATAGTGGAAAGGGAAGGGTAGTTGTGTGGGTTATACATATTAAAGGGTAGATACCATGCCTCTAGGTTTACATTTATTACGTGTGCACTAGAAATTCATGCTTAAGGCTGATTGTATGAAAGCATATCAAGCATTAGATATCATGTTCCTTAGGTCCATGTTTACTGTTTCAGCATCCTATTATGGCATTCATTTATCATATAGAAATCATGCTCTAGGATTAAACGTTAATATAAACCTGTTATTCATGTAAACCAGTTCTAATATCGCTGTAATGTTGTGGTACACCTAGGAATCATTCTTAAGATAATAATGCTCCAATAAACAATTCATCCTCATACTTATTGCATAGCATGTTCAAATACTGTGACTTTATGCATTTAGAAATCCTGCCTAGGAATTCTGCATACCACCCATTCTGCATCCCTATGTGTTCATATTAGATATCATGTCTTAGGACCTCATTCAACTCCTAGTTTAACTTTTGATTGCATGAAAAAGGCCTTAAAAAATAATTTCACCATGTTTCGAAACAACTGGTAATAGTTCTGTATTTTTTGCAACACCTAAGTGCAGCATGTTTAGGCAAACTTACTTGTAATAGTTTCTTTAATAATCTGGATAATTACTGGGTGTTGTCATACTCTTGAGCAAGATTTAGGTGTTAAATCTATTAAAACTGGAAACATACTCGTTTATACATGTTGCTTGACTATTAATGGTTATAATCAATAAGAAACTGATAAAATTCATCCTCTGAAATCAGTAATAAAACTGCCCCACTATTGCATTATCACCTAGATATCATGCCTTAGGTTCTGAAGTTAATAAGGCCTTACCTGTGTTTGAGTCTTGCTAATCATGTGCATAATCTGTGAAGGAATACTTGGGCCTTGAATCTGCTCTTATTTGTTTTCCCTTATCTGAAGTCCTAATTGTCGTTGTTTGTCGCTTAGAATCTTGTCCTTTAAACCTAGGGGTCAACCTAGTACTTCCTTTTAGGATAGTAGTCCTAGCCTGCTCCAGGACTGATAGGATGGGACGGGTAATAGCACGCAATAGAATACGTGACCAACATACGCTTTAATTACCTTTACGGGGTGGGAAGGGTAGAATATGGATATGATGACCGATGCCCTAATACCACGTGTAGCCCCTCTTCGAGGAGTGATTACACGCAATAGAATACGTGACCAACATACGCTTTAATTACCTTTACGGGGTGGGAAGGGTAGAATATGGATATGATGACCGATGCCCTAATACCACGTGTAGCCCCTCTTCGAGGAGTGATTACCGGGTATTGCATTAATGTGATTCATATTATTATAAACCTAGGACACCTTTATATGCTAGCTCGTAATTATTTTTAAAAAAAAATCTTCTTTACTGCTTTCTAATCATCTGCATGCTTAAGATTTAAATCCCCTCTTATTTGAGCCTTTACTTATTATTTGCTAGTTTTACAAATTCACGAAACCATTTGCCCGGGAACCACACTTGTGGATCCTGAGAGGTGCCTAACACCTTCCCCTTAGGATAATTTCAATCCCTTACCCAAATCTCTGGTTAGCAACGTAGTTATAATTGAACCCCTTAGGTGCCCTAACGCACCGCTAAAATCGTTAGGTGGCGACTCTTCAAAATATGCAAACCCCTTTCCTAAAACGAAAGATTTGTCCCAACTAATGTCATAAACCTGATATTCTGCGAGGGAGAGGAAAAAAGGGTGCGCGACAACTGCGTCACTGATAGCTCCCCCTGACGCAACTGCTCAAAATGCATGCGATGCTCCTCCCTGTGAGACTGGGGTACATGCTTCTCCAAGAAGATAGTGGAGAACTGCTTCCAGGTGAGGGGTGCTGAACCAACAGGCCTACGCCTCTCCAAAGACTCCTACCAAGTGAAAGCAGCACCAGAAAACTGAAAAGTAGCAAACGAGACCCCACTGGTCTCCAGAATCCTGGCAGTACGAAGCATCCGCTGACACTTATCCAGAAAAACCTGGGCATCCTCGCCCTCAGCACCACTGAATGTCGAAGGCTGTAGTTTACAAAATCTCTCCAGCCTACGCTGCTCATCATCTGGCATAGCTAGAACCACGAAGTCCTGAACTGGAGCAACCGGCTGGGCTGGAACCGCCCCCGGTGTCTGATGGCCCTGTGTGACCTGCTCAGGTGTCCGGGCAACTAGAGTCTTACTACCTCCCCGAGCCTGAGAAGTAGCGGCAACTGCCTGAGCAAGGGTGGTACATACCGTCAAGATCTGAGCCAAGGTCTCCTGAAGACCCGGAATAACAATAGGCACTGCCGATGCCTGAGCATGTCCCGCTGGAGCATCAACGGCGGGAACCTGATCCTGAATAGTAGGGGGATCAGCTGGTACTGCCTTGGCTGTTGCACGGGCTAGCCCCTACCTCTACCACGGCCTCGACCGCAGCCTCGACCTCTCGCTGATCTTGCCGGTGGCTGATCACCCTGATCGGTAGTGCGAGTCCTCACCATCTATGAGAGAATGAAACAACAGAAGTATAGATTTCTAGAATCAACAAAATGACACGACAGAATTCAACAAAATGAGATTGTTCCTAAGGGTTATGCATCCTCACGAAGATAAGTACAGACGTCTCCGTACCGATCCACAAGGCTCTACTAAACCTGCTCATGACCGTTGAGTCCTATGTAACCTAGGCTCTGATACCAACTTGTCACGACCCCAAATCCTAAGCGGCCGTGATGACGCCGATCATGGAACTCGGCTAGCCAACCATTACAGACTATCATAATATTTCATAATTTCCCAAAATTAGCATATTTTAAAATAGCAAAATGAGATGAGCAATTTATACACTTCCCAAAAACCTGGACTTAACTATCATGAGCATCTAGAACTGTAAATACAATGTTCATTAAGGTGACTTGCTACTACAAAGCCTGGAGAACAAAAGACAAAAACTATGAAATGAGGAAAGGAAAGGAGGTGAGCTGGGGACGCTGAGCAGCTACCTCGATCCTCGAACAAACTCCAAGCGCGTCCGAAAAATATCATGAGCATCTAGAACTGTAAATACAATGTTCATTAAGGTGACTTGATACTACAAAGCCTGGAGAACAAAAGACAAAAACTATGAACTGAGGAAAGGAAAGGAGGTGAGCTGGGGACGCTGAGCAGCTACCTCGATCCTCGAACAAACTCCAAGCGCGTCCGAAAATNATAACAGTGGAGATGAATAAATCAAGTCAGGAATCTACATTCCGAATATTTCATAAAACTCCAGTTTCCATTTAAAAATCTCGCATAAAATCATTTGTCCAACACTATCATCAGAGGCTCAATGTAAAGGAGAGTGAAAAATAGTAGTTTCATAAAATATAAGCCCCTCGGGCACAGTATCACTCACAATAAAGCCTCTCGGGAAAGCGTCTCAATCACTCGTTACTCCACTATCAGTATCTCATGCTCACACTAGACACTCATACTCAGCAAGTACCAGGAATACAAACAACTATTGCGGGGGGCAGCCCGATCCAACACACACACACATATATATACATATACACATATATATACATATACACACACACACACACACACACATATATATATATATATATATATATATATATATATATATATATATATATATATATATATATATATATATATATATATATATATATACGGCATGCAGCCCGATTCTTATAACATACGTTGCGGTATGCAGCCTGATCCATATAATAGGCGACTGCGCCCACTGGGGTGTATAGACTCCGGAGGGGATCCGACAGCCCAAGCGCTATATTTTCTACGGCGTGCAGCCCGATCCAATATGTACATTGATGTGGCGTGCAGCCCGATCCATATATATAACATATATTGTTGTGGCATGTAACCCGACCCATATATAATTTATATTGTTGCGGCGTGCAACCCGATCCATATGTAATCTTTATTGTTGCAGCGTGCAGCCCGATCCATATGTAATATATAACATATATATTGTTGCGGCGTGCAACCCGATCCATAACTATCCTCACATACTCGGCGCTAGGCCTCACTCAGTCATCCTCACAAGCCATTCGGGAAATTCATCTCAACTCACGGGACTCAGCCCAAAATACCTCTCAGAGTTTCAAATAGTACGATAATAGTGAGAATAACAAAAAGTAGGAAACATGACTGAGTTCATAATTGTTCTATCAGGATAGTGTGAGAATAGTGTAAAAGTACCTCTGAGGGTCTAAACAGGTCGGCACGAGGCCCTAAACATGGCTCACAGCCCATAAACAAGTATAAACTTCTAAATTACAGGATGTCATAAGGTTTCAAATCGAATACGCGACTTAAAAGTCGTTATGGGACGGACCAAGTGACGATCCCTATGGGTGCACTCCCACACACTCGTCACCGAGCATGTGTGTCACCTCATTTACCAAAAATGACGGGGTGTCATACCCTCAGGTTTAGAGTTACAATCGTTACTTACCTCAAAACAGCCCAAAAGCTACTCCGCGATGTTTTTGCCACCCGAATTGGCTCCCAAAAGCTTTGAATCTAACCAAAACGAGATTAACTTCATCAATATATGCTAAAGGAACAAAACCCAATCGAAAACTATCAATTTAGACACAATTCTCGAAATTTGGCCAAACCTGAGCCCCAGGCCCACGTATTGGAATTCTATAAAATTTACATCACAAGAATCCTCATCCTCCCACGATTCTATACATACCAAGAACACCAAAATCGGACAACAATTGGCCACTCAAATCCTCAGAAAAAATTTCCAATTCCATGCACCTAACCTCCCCAATTTTGGGTTTAAATCCAACAATTTTCCGGTTTAATTACTTAGAAAACAACATAGAATCGAGTTATGAAGTCGAAAATATTACCTCCAAGTGATTCCCTTCGATTTCCTCTTCAAACTCTCTCAAAGAGCTCTCATCCGCTCATCAATGGAGGAAAATAGACAAAAATTCGTAAGAAAGGGCTATTTAAAACATTCTGCCCAGTACTAATATTTCCTTCAGTGCGATCGCGTCTCCAGCCATGCGATCGTGATGCACAGTCCAGACCACTCTACGCATTCGCATACCAACACATGCGTTCGCATAGCTCAAATATCCATCCCACACACACGCCTCAGAACACCTATGCGATCGCACAAAGAGCCACACGACTGTACTGCTTCAGCTTCCCAACCTATGTGATCGCAATCCTCATTACGCGATCGCATAGAAAAAACCTTCCTTCCTCAAACTTTACTCTACGTGATCGTGGATGAACTCACGCGATCGCAATGAACAAACCACTGCTGCTAAAACACCAGAAAATCAGCAATCTCCCAAAGACCAAAAGTACCCCTTTGAGCATCTGAAACACACCCGAGGCCTCCGGGACCTCAACCAAACCTACCAACATACCCCATAACATCATTCAACTTAGTCGAGCCTTCGAGACACCAAAAACAACGCAAAAATACCAAAATCACATCAAATTCAAGCCTATGAACTTTGAAACTTCTAAATTTCGGCAATGATGCCGAAACCAACCAAAACACATCTGATTGACCTGAAAATTTGTACACATATCCAAAATGACATTACGAACTTTATCCAACTGTCGGAATTCCATTTTGACCCCGATAGCCTATTTTCCCCTACCGATCAGAAATCTCCAAAAACTAACTTTCGCCAATTCAAGCCTAATTTTACATCAGACATCAAAACTTCATTCTGAACACAGTCCTAAGTCCCAAATCACCTAACGAAGCTATCCGAGCCATAAAATCCACATTCCGAGATCGTTTACCAATAAGTCAACTCCTAGTTGACGTTTTCAACTATTAAGCTAATTTAAGAGACTAAGTGTCTCTGTTCTCACCACGACCACCCCGAACCCGAGCCAACCGACCCAACACAACATAAATAGGCTAAGAAACATATGATAAAGCAGAAACAGGAGAAACGGGGCTAATCTAACGAAACGACCGACCGGGTCGTTACATCATCCCCCTCTTAAACAAACGTTCGTCCTCGAACGGGTCTAGAAACATAAATGGAGTCTCTAATAAGTGAGAATATCTGCTCTGTATCTCCCACTCGGTCTCCCAGGTGGCATCCTCCATCGGCTGTCCTCTCCACTGAAGCTATATCCTTAGACCCCGCTTTATGACTTGACAACCCAAAATAGCCACTGGCTCTACCTCATATCACATATCACCCTCGAGTTGAACCATGCTGAAGTCCAAAACATAAGACGGATCACCAACATACTTCCGGAGCATCGAAACATGGAACACCGGATGGATACTCGATAAGCTGGGAGGCATGGAAAGCCTATAAGACACCTCCCCATTCCTCTGAAGCACCTCAAAAGGCCCAATAAACCAGGGACTCCGCTTTCCCCTCTTTCCGAACCTCATAACACCCTACATGGGTGACACCTTCAGCAACACCTTCTCCCCAACCATGAAATACACATCTCGAACCTTCCGGTCCGCATAACTCTTCTACCTAGACTGCGCCATGCGAAGCCGGTCCTGAATCAACTTCACCTTACCCAACGCATCCTGAACCAAGTCTGATCCCAATAGCCTAGCCTCGCCCGGCTCAAACCAACCAACTAGAGATCTGCACCTCCTACCATATAAAGCCTCATACGGATCCATCTGGATACTCGAATGATAACTATTATTATAAGCAAACTTCACGATTGGCATAAACTGATCTCATGAACCCCTAAAATCAATGATACAGGCAGGCAACATATCCTCCAAAATCTGAATAGTACGCTCTGATTGCCTGTCGGTCTGAGGATGAAATGCTGAGCTCAACTCAACCTGAGCACCTAACTCCCTCTGCACGGGCCTCCAAAACTGAGATGTGAACTGAGTACCTCTGTCACAAATGATAGAAACTAGAACCCTAAGCCGATGGCGCCTATCATGGAACTAGGCTAGCCAACCATTACAAACTATCATAATATTTCATAATTTCCCAAAATTAGCAGATTTTAAAACAGAAAAATGAGATGAACAATTTATACACTTCTCCAAAACCTAGAGTCAACTATCATGAGCATCTAGAACTGTAAATGCAATGTAAATTAAGGTGACTTTATACTACAAAGCCTGGATCACAAAAGACAAAAACTATGAACTAAGGAAAGAAAACGAGGTGAGCTAGGGACACTGAGAAGCTACCTCGATCCTCGAACAAACTCCAAGCACGTCCGAAAATCAACTAGTGAGACGGTCTGGTACTTGGATCTGCACACAGAGGTGCAGGGAGTAACGTGATTGCGCCAACTCAGTAAATAATCAAAGTAACTAAAAACTTGAGTGTAGTGACGAGCATTTATAAATCATGTAAATCCATATAATAACAGTGGAGATGAATAAATCAAGTCAGGAATCTACATTCTGAATATTTCATAAAACTCTAGTTTCCACTTAAAAATCTCACATAAAATCATTTGTCCAACATTATCATCGGAGGCACAGTGTAAAGGAGAGTGAAAAATAGTAGTTTTATAAAATATAAGCCCCTCGGGCACAATATCACTCGCAATAAAGCCTCCCAGTCACTCGTGACTCCACTATCAGTATCTCATGCTCACACTAGACACTCGTACTCAGCAAGTACCAGGAATACATACAACTGCTACGGCGAGCAGCCCGATCCATATAATAGTCGACTGTGCCCACTAGGGGTGTACAGACTCTGGAGGGGCTCTTACAACCCAAGCGCTATATTTGTTGCAGCGTGCAGCCCGACCCAATATGTACATTGCTGCGGCGTGCAGCCCGATCTATATATATAACATATATTGTTGCGGCGTGCAGCACGACCCATATATAATCTATATTACTGCAACGTGCAACCCGATCCATATGTAATCTATATTGCTGCGGCGTGCAGCCCGATCCATATGTAATATATAACATATATACTGTTGCGGCGTGCAGCCCGATCCATAACTATCCTCCCATACTCGGCGCAAGGCCTCACTCAGTTATCCTCACAAGCCACTCGGGCAATTCATCTCAACTCACGGGACTCAGCCCAAAATACCTCTCAGAGTTTCAAACAGTGCGATAGTAGTGAGAATAACAACAACTAGGAAACATGACTGAGTTCACAATTTCTCTATCAGGATAGTGTGAGAATAGTGTAAAAGTATCTGTGAGGGTCTAAACAGGTCGGCACGATGCCCGAATTATGGCTCACAGCCCATAAACAAGTATAAACTTCTGAATTACAGGATGTCATAAGGTTTCAAATCAAATACGCAGCTTAATAGTCGCTATGGGACGGACCAAGTCATGATCCCTATCGGTGAACGCCCACACGCCTGTCACCTAACATGTGCGTCACCTCATTTACCAAAACAATATCAAATAATGGGGTGTCATACCCTTAGGTTTAGAGTTACAATCGTTACTTACCTTAAAACAGCCCAAAAGCTACTCCACGATGCTCTTGCCCCTCGAATTGGCTCCCAAAAGCTCCGAATCTAACCAAAACCATATTAACGTCATCAATATACGCTAAAGGAACAAAACCCAATCGAAAACAATCAATTTAGACACAATTCTCGAAATTTGGCCAAACCCGAGCCCCAGGCCCACACCTCGAAATTCTATAAAATTTATATCACAAGAATCCTGATCCTCCCACGGTTCTATACATAGCAAGAACACCAAAATCGGACCATAATTTCCCACTCAAATACTCTAAAGAATCTTCCAATTCCATGCACCTAATGTAACGGCCCGGTCGGTCATTTTAAGAATCAGCGCCCTGATCCCCTACTAATTGCTTCTCCCATGTCTATTTATATTATTGGAACTTGTCAGAGCGTTGAGTGATGAAATCCGGGGTGATTTTTGACACATAGTCCATAAATGTGGTTTTTAGCTTTAGAAATCTGGCTGTAGCTAGAGCTGTATGAAGACGGATCCAGAATGGAATTCCGTTGACTCTGTTAGCTCCGTTGGGTGATTTTGGAGTTAGGAGCGTGTTCAGAATGTGTTCCCGGGGTCGGTTGTGGATTTATGCTTGAATTGGCGAAAGTAAAATTTTCGGCGATTTCGGCCGATAGGTGAAATTTTGATATCGGACTCGGAATGGATTTCCAAAAGTGACACCAGGTCCGTAATGTCATTTATGACCTGTGTGCAAAATTTGAGGTCATTCAGATGAGTTTAGACGTGTTTCGGCATCGGATGTAAATTCTAGAAATTTCCTAAGTTCTTAGGCTTGAATCTATGCATAATTGATGATTTTGATATTATGAGATGTGTTTTTAATGCTCGACCAAGTTTGAACAAGGTACTAGGGTCAGTTGGTAGGTTTGGTTGAGGTCCCGGGAGCCTCGGGGTTTAGTGGTCTGGTTTGAGAACATGGCCGGTGGTAACAACGAACTGCGGGAAAGGCTAACAAAACTGGAGGCATTGGATGCAATTTGGCCGAGGAGAAAGGGGGTCAAGGGGCGTTGCTTGTCAACCCCTTAGGACTCATAAATTGAGCTATCCTCGACGAGGACGTCGAGTTTCAAAGGGTGCGGGTGGTTTTTTAGCCCCTCACTTAGGGAGCTCGGCAAGAACAACAAGAGTGTTGTCATGAGACAGCAAGAGTGTTGCAAGCAAAGGTGCATGAGCAGCACCAAAGCTAAAAAGGGAAACGGGCAAGTGATGGCCAAGGCGTCGACGGAGGCGAGGCATCTTGGTAAGGGCTTGACGGTGAGTTGCGGGCCAAGGGTGACACTTGATCATGGTATAGGAATAAAGGCATGAGGCAGTGATGCCAAGGCAAAGCAAAAATGATGAGGCAAAGGCAAGCCAAAGTGCAACGGAAAGGCAATGTGCGGGCAGATTTGGCATAGCATCGAGTTGCGGAAAAACGGGCCAAGTTCGTGTGAAATGGCATGGCCAATTTTGGCTACAATGCAGCTGGATAAAAGGGCATTGAAGCTTGGCTAAGGCCAAGTCACGAAAATGGGGCAGTAAGCTCGAAAGGACTAAGTCAACGGCGGTTACCGGCACATGTTGTGCACATGGGCAGCAGTTAGGAAGTTGCTGAAAAGAGGGCAGCAACCTTGCACGTTTTTGGGGCCATGATCCCACTATTCTTTAGCATGATTTACATGATCCTAGTAGTTGGGTAGTTGTCAACTACACTAGGCTAAAGTAGTGGGTAGTGGGCAAGTGTATTGGCCTAAAGGTGGGGAAAGTGGGTTGTCCCATGATGTTATAAATGGGCAGCCTTGCTTACACTTTGAGAAGGGGAGAAAAACGTGTAAAGAGTTACACATTGAGTTAGGAAGGAGTCCTAAGTATTGTTTTCAAGATTGAAAACACCTAAGGCTAAGAGAAGTCTTGAGAGAAATTGTGAGGGTCAAGAGTGATCTTCATTTGTACACGGATGTACTTCGAGTTGAGTTTCTTTGTATGCTCAAGTTAAATACAAAGTTGGGAAAGATTTTTCCTGTATATTGTGCCTTGTGTTCTACTCTAAATTTTTTGTTGCCTTTACTTATATTTCGTGTGCCTAAATCAGTGTCTAACTTACTACGTTGAAGCTGCCTAAAATAAACTAAGTCCAATGATGTTATGAGATGTGTTTTTAAGGCTCGACCAAGTTTGAATAAGATACTAGGGTCAGTTGGTAGGTTTTATTGAGGTCCCAGGGGCCTCGGGGTTTTTTCGGATGCCCAACAGGTGAGTTTGAGAAGTTGAGAAACAACTAAACCATTCTGGTTCTGGTGTCTCGCACCTGCGAT
The DNA here is from genome assembly GCA_005239505.1 of Nicotiana paniculata. NCBI lineage: Eukaryota > Viridiplantae > Streptophyta > Magnoliopsida > Solanales > Solanaceae > Nicotiana > Nicotiana paniculata. Next base: position 40,434 of record ML320074.1, read on the forward strand.
GGTATTTCCACATGTGCGGACACGCAGGTGCGGAGGGGGTGCTGCAGGTGCAACCCCATGCCATTAAATGAATTTCCGCACCTGCGATGGTATTTCCGCAGGTGCGGGAACGCAGGTGCGAAAGGGGTGCCGCAGGTGCGACCCAAGGCCACTTAATGAACTTCCGCACTTGCGATCCCAGTGTTGCATGTGCGAAATGTCTGGGCAGTTTATACGAAAAATCCGAGGGTTTGAATTTCATAATTCCAAAATCGATTGTGCACTCGGAACTTGGCGATTTTCAGTGGGATTTGAAGAGGAGGATCATAGGTAACGTTTTCTAACCTTAATCCCTTTGTATATCGATAATCTCTATCATTTTCCTTAATCTAATCAATGAAATTGGATGAAAAACCATGAAAATGGGATGAAATTTTTCCAAGTAGAAATCTAAGGATTTAGGGAGATTTAGACGTCGGATTTTGTTGATTCTTGTTCGAGTGGGTTCATGAGCGAATGGGTGTTCGGGAAATATATATTTTACCCGATTCCGAGATGTGGGCCCGGGGGACTTTTTGGCGAATTTCCTAATTTCGCGTATTAGCTTATAAATAATTAGCTATTTTATTCCCTTGAAATGATATTTACACCATATAATCGATTTGAATAGATTTGGGCCACCCGGAGTCAGATACTCGTGGCAAGAGCGTGGTATTGAGTTGATTAGCGCGGTCAAGGTAAGTGGCTTTCCTAATTCTGTGTTGGGGACTTTCCCTTAGGCATTTTTATACTGATTTTGTTACGTGGACGCCGTGTACGTGAGGTAACGAGTGCGTACACAGGTCATTGTTGCTAAAATCCTATTTTTACTCCTATGAAATCGCTCATTTTCATTCATATACTACGATTTCTATCTTAATTGAGTAGATAACTTAAGAGTAAGCATGACAACCTGTTCTGACTTGACTTCCTCTTATTTGCTACTAGTCACATCATGCTTAGGTTGCTTTACTCTATTCCTGCCTATTTGTTTTTCTGGACTGTTTATGTTACATCCCGTACCTAAGCACTAGAATGTGCCATAGTAAATCCATATGAGTTCAAAGGGATTATGTCTATTAGGAGGTTATAGAGGGTTTAAGACATTATTATTATGAGACCCTGTAAGTTTACAAGATGCCGTTAGATATTATGTTAGTGTGGTATTTTCTTTTAAGTGAGGAATTTTTGTAAAGTTTTATAAGTATAATTTTGGATAGTTACCAATATTACTACTTTCGAATATGCTTTAAATTATACACATAATATAAGAAAGTTTATGAGATTTTATTTATTATAAAGATAGAAATTATTTTCGCAGAAGAAAAGAATGCTACTTTTACAATGTTAAGAATTAAGCGTACGAGAATATTTACTCTTTATATGAGATTAGGAAAATTATAAGTTGAGAAAATAGACGTATTTTTACATGGATATTTTAATAAAATAATAGTATATGTATTTATTTTATATAGTACCCCATGACCATGATATTAGGGTACATAAAGTGTGTTAAAAATTGGTAGTATTTTAAATAATTTGGGATAATTTTTAATTACATGGGTAATTGGTTGATTATTGGTTAATGGGGATTAATTAGTTTTAAAAAAATATAATAATTAATTTTTTATGATAAGCCTAAAAAGGCCAAGAATGTGGCAGTCCTCTTTTAATTGTAGATGACTCTTAAATTCTTGCCTAAATGTCACACTTTGGAGTGTCTTAGTCATCCTAAGTAGGGACCGCCTAAAGACAAAGATAAAATTCTTTGGTTCATAAGGAATTGCTCAAAAATGAATAGCAAAAGAAACATTACCTCTCTTAAGCTCAAAAGGAATTGCTAAAAAGTTTCCAGCAAGCATTTCATGTATATAATGTTACCTCTCTTGAGAAAGAGTTTCATCAAGATGATTTTGCAGTAAGCAACGCTATTGCATCGAGCAATTCATACGAATTGTTTCCTATTCCGATCTTGCTATTACGTGTTTCGTCACGGGTGGCGTGTGTTAGAAGAATTTTAAAAAAAAAAATCGGTTCAGGTATGTTAAGTCTATCCCTTCTTTCTTTTGGCATGGTCCAAATTATACTGAAGAAACAACCAAATACACAGTTTCTATAAATTACTCTATTCAATAGAAATAGTAGGGGTGTCTATATTCTTGATTCCCATGAGAATTATTATTATTTTCTCTTCATGGGTGTTAGAATAATACGCAGTTGGAAAAGTTTATCCGGAAGGAATATTGAGATTATTACGTACTTTTCATGCATTGACCCGTGACTATATGGCGTTATATATGCGTATATATGTAAATATATGTATATGGGATATGGAAAAAGGTTACAGCGTTATATACGCACCACCTCCTGATCAGCTGGTATATGATGATGATGATGTTGCCCACAGTGGCTGAAATATGATTCAAACAGCATTATATACGCGTATATATATATATATATATATATATATATATATGTATGTATATTCAAACGGCATTATATACGCGTATATATGTATGTATATNATAGGCGAACTGACAGTCCCCCTTCTTAGGATCCCTGATCAGCGAGAGTTGGAGTGCTCCACCTGATCCGGAGCTACTTTTGATTTTGGTACGATACGTTTGTATATAGATATATATGGGTATGACGTGGCTCAGACCCGTCTTTATACAGTTATGTTTCTATTAGAGGTCTGTAGACAGTATGTCTAGTTGGATAGTATGTGGCCTTGCCGGCTTCCAGTTTTGAGATGTATAGTTGTCTATAGCAACCTTGCCGGCTCGTCCTACGTATGTTGTACGTATATGTATGTATGCCTTTTTGTGCAGATGTCCTTCATGTATAATTTTCTCATAATTCAGTAGATGTGATTCAGGTTCATATTTTAGACGCACGTTTAGGGGTGTTTGACAGGTAGGACTCAGGCACCCGTCGCGGCCCATCAGTTTGGGTCGTGACAAAAGTGGTATCAGAGCAGTTCTGTCCTAGGGTTGTCTACAGATCGTGTCTAGTAGAGTCTTTTTTATGGGTGTGTCGTGCACCACACTTATAAACGGGAGGCTACAGGACATATATGATGTTATCCTCTCTTTTTATCTTAGATCGTGTGATACAAGAATTCATGTTCTTAACAATATGCTATATTTTCAGTGATGCCTCCAAAGAATACAGTCGCGCATAAGGGAAAGTTCGTGGCTGGTGAGACTACTAGTCGAGCGCCACGAGTTACCAGGGCTCGGGGAGAGTCTGATGGTGAGGTTCCATCTCAGACTTCACATACCCCTCCTTTTCTAGAAGATCTCCGAAGGGCACCAGCTTCAGCACCCGCCTCTGTACATTCAGCACCTCAGCCGGATGCGCCGGGTCAGGAGATGAGAGATGTTGTTCAGTTATTGACCCGATTAGTAGTCGCACAGGCTCAGCGTCAGGAATAGGTATCGGTCACGAAGATAGGTCTGTGAGTGCGAGGGTTCGTGACTTTATTAATTTAGACCCTCCGGTATTCAGTGGAGCAGACCCGAATGAGGACCCCCAGGTATTTATTGATAGAGTGCAGAGGACGTTACGGGTAATGAAGGCCACTGCGACTGAGTTAGTTGAGCTAGCTTCCTATAGACTCCGAGATGTTGCAGTTAATTGGTACGATTCTTGGGAATTGTCCAGAGGTGAGAATGCCCCTCCACCGGTATGGCAGGAGTTTACAGAAGCTTTTCTTCGTCATTATCTGCCACCAGAGCTTAGGTGAGCTAGAGTTGATAGGTTCTTGACCCTTCGGCGGGGAAACATGAGTGTTCGGGAGTACAGTCTTCAGTTTGATTCGTTGGCTAGGTATGCTCCCACTATTGTATCTAAGATGGAGGATCGGGTTCATCGGTTGGTGATGGGATTAGAGCCTCACTTGCTTAACGATTGTATGTCGGTTTCACTTCATCCAGACATGGATATTTCTCGTATACAGGCATACGCTCAGGGTGTAGAGGAGCGTAAATAGAAATAGAGGACCGACTGTGAGCATGATAGGGCCCAGAATAAGAGAGCGGGGTCTTTGGGTCCTTCTGGTGAGTTTCGAGGTGGTCAGAGGCAGCAGTATTCGAGATATCCATCCCAGCCCTCGGCTAGCATGCCCCCTCAGTTTGGCGGTAAGAGATTTGATCGTTCTACATATTCAGGTCCTGGTCAAAATTTTAGTGCCTCAGGTTCTCAGTATAGGGGTGAGTCAAATAAGATGAGGCCACCCTTGCCACGATGTACTCAATGTGGTAAGCAGCATACCGAACAGTGCCGTATGGNTACTTGTGGTTATCCGGGCCACGTTATGAGGGAATGTCTGATGAGAGGTGATGCAAGCGTAGCTCAGCCAACGGGATCTGTAGCTGGATCGTCATCATCAGTACGCCCTCCAGGCAAGGTCCCTATGCACCAATGAGTCATGGTAGAGGCAGAGGCGGAGCATCTAGCTCGAGCAGCCCTCAGAACCGCATTTATGCGTTGGCAGGACGACAGGACCAAGAGTCATCGCCTGATGTTGTTACAGGTATATTATCAGTCTCCTCCTATGATGTATATGCACTGATTGATCCAGGTTCCACCTTATCATACGTTACTCCATTGGTTGCTAGTAAGTTTGAAATAAAACCTGAGTTAAACCTTTTGAGGTATCTACACCTGTTAAAGTCTCGGTGATAGCTAAGCAGGTATATAGGGGTTGTATAATAATAGTTCATGGTTGACCTATCGTAGCAGACTTAATCGAGTTAGATATGGTAGAATTTGATGTTATAATAGGTATGGATAAGTTGGCTTACTATCATGCCAACGTTGATTGTAGATCAAAGATAGCCCGATTTCAAATTTTCGGGGGAGCCTGTTTTGGAGTGGAAAAGTAACATGGCATCGCCGAGAGGTAGATTTATTTCCTATCTCAAGGCAAGGAAGATTATCAGAAAGGGTTGTATTTATCACTTAGTTCGGGTTCAGGATGTGAAAGTAGAGTCACCAACCATTCAGTCCATCCCTGTGTTAAATGAGTTTTCAGATATCTTTCCTGATGAACTTCCAGGTCTCCCAACAAAGCGAGAAATTGAGTTTTCTATTGACCTACTACCAGATACTCACCCAATATCTATTCCTCCCTATAGAATGGCCCCCGCAGAGCTGAAAGGGTTGAAAGAACAACTAAAGGATTTGCTTGAAAAAGGTTTTATCAGACCTAGTACGTCACCGTGGGGAGCACCTGTGTTGTTTGTAAGTAAGAAAGATGGTTCCTTACGAATGTGTATTGATTATAGGAAACTGAATAAGGTGATGATCAAGAATAAGTACCCGCTCTCGAGGATTGACGACTTATTTGATCAATTGCAAGGTGCCAAGTGCTTTTCAAAGATAGACTTGAGGTCCGGGTACCATCAGGTAAGGGTTAAGGATGAAGATATTCCGAAGACAGCATTCAGGACTAGATATGGGCACTTTGAGTTTCGGGTTATGTCGTTCGGTCTAACCAATGTCCCAGCAGTATTCATGGATTTGATGAACCGTGTGTTCAGGCCTTTCTTAGATCTGTTTGTAATTGTATTTATTGACGATATAATGGTATATTCTCGTTCAGAGGATGAGCATGCTAGTCATCTGCGTACTGTGCTCAGAGTTCTACAAGAAAGGAAGTTGTATGCAAAATTTTCTAAGTGTGAATTCTGGTTGAACTCTGTAACTTTCCTTGGGCATATCATTTCGGGTGAAGGCATCCGGGTGGATACACAAAAGATTGAGGTAGTAAAGACTTGGCCTAGGCCCACAACACCGACGGAGGTTCGTAGCTTTCTTGGATTGGCGGGTTATTACAGGAGATTTGTGGAAGGATTTTCTTCCCTTTCAGCACCTTTAACAAAGTTGACTCAGAAAGTAGCAAAGTTTTAATGGACTGATGCTTGTGAACGGAGTTTCCAAGCATTAAAGGACAGGTTAACTTCAGCACCGGTTCTAACGCTCCCAGAAGGGACCGATGGTTATGTTATCTATTGCGATGCTTCAGGCATTGGATTGGGTTGTGTGATGATGCAGCATGGTAAGTTTGTGGCTTATGCTTCTAGACAACTAAGGAAGCACGAGAAGAACTACGTGACTCATGATTTAGAGTTAGCGGCAGTGATTCATGCACTAAAGATGTGGAGGCACTACTTGTATGGCATTCATGTTGAGATCTATATGGATCATAAGAGCCTCCAGTACATCTTCAAGCAAAAGGAATTGAATCTACGTCAAAGGAGATGGTTGAAGCTAGTTAAAGACTATGACGTTGAAATTTTATACCATCTGGGGAAGGCGAATGTAGTAGCTGACGCCCTCAGCCATAGATCTATGGGTAGCCTGTCATATTTGCAGCCAGAAAAGAGGGGAGTAACTCGTGAGGTTCATCAACTAGCTAGTCTTGGAGTTCAGTTACTGGATTCAGGTGATATTGGAATTACTATTCAAGATACAACAACATCCTCTTTAGTAACTGAAGTAAAGGAACGCAAATACGAGGATCCTGTGTTAGTTCGTTATAGGGACACCACCCTTCAGAAGGAGAAGACACCATTTGAAACTACAGAAGACGGAGTCCTCAAATATCAAGGGCGATTATGTGTGCCTAATTTTGCAGGGTTGCGTCGGCTGGTTATGGGAGAAACTCACTATTCTCATTATTCTATCCATCCAGGAGCAACAAAGATCTATCATGACATCAGGGAAATATATTGGTGGGACGGAATGAAAAAGGATATAGCAGAATTTGTTGCTCAGTGTCCTAACTGTCAGCAGGTTAAGATTGAGCATCAAAAACCCGGTGGATTTTTGTAGGCTATGAAGATTCCGACTTTGAAATGGGAGATAATCAATATGGGCTTCATCGTAGGCTTACCTCGTACCCAGCGTAAGTTTGATTCGATATGGGTGATTGTTGATAGGCTCACAAAGTCAGCCCATTTTCTGCCCGTTAGAACTACATATTCCTCAGAAGATTATGCGAGACTTTATATTAGGGAAATAATACGACTGCATGGTGTCCCTGTATCTATTATATCGGATAGAGGAGCTCAATTTACAGCTAACTTCTGGAGGTCCTTCCAAAAGGGATTGGGGACTCAAGTAAGTCTTAGTACAACATTTCATCCCCAGACAGACGGATAGGCTGAGCGTACTATTCAAACACTGGAGGATATGCTGCGAGCTTGTGTGATAGACTTCAAAGGTATCTGGGATGATCATCTGCCTCTTATTGAGTTCGCGTATAATATAGCTAGCATTCCATCATTCAGATAGCTCCATACGAAGCTCTTTACAGATGGAAGTGTAGGTCGCCTATAGGGTGGTTCGATGTTGGAGAATCTGGATTACATGGGCCAG